>PUHP01000375.1:0-30740 GCA_006783085.1 Colletotrichum shisoi
CCCACCCCCCCATTTCGCCCACCCATAAATCCCTCATCAGCACACCTAACCTCCAACCTCCTCCTTTTTCTAACCATCACAACATTTACAGTTTTTATCCAAATGGCTTCATTTTTTCAGCATACCCTTTTCTTACTGTTGGAATGCCGATCGGATTATCAATGGGAAAGTGGAGACGTCGGCCTGGCTGGGCCAATCAGATCACACGGATCCATCTCCGTCAGAGTGGGTCCGCCAGGCAGCCATATCGCAGCCTTCGTCCTTCCTACCCTTCACTTTAGATCCTCTCTTCTACACACCAGAATCTACAAATACCCTCATCTATTAAAGCGTTTGTTTACTTAAGTAACCTATAATACTAACACTAATTAGTAGTTAACCTTATAAGTTACTACTTAAATACTGTAGATTAGTAAGGTTAATAGAAGAGATAGATTAATTAATACCCCTAGTCCTCCTATTTGTTTAGCTAAAGGATAGCCTAACTAATTAAACCTGTGCTAATAAAGCTATTACTAGACCTATTTATAAGTAATTAGGCAACTACCTAATAGAAAAGTACCTAGGGCCTTAACAATAACCTCAAATCTTTAGAAGAAACAACCTAACTAGCCACCATTAACGTCACAAAGGCTACCAAGGGTAACTAGCTTGAAGAGCGTCTATCACGCACAACTATTACAAAGACCTTCGCAGACGTTACAAAGCCAGTCAATTAACTGTTATCTAGAGTACCCTCTCATCAAGAGATCCAGAGTACCCTCTTATCACAAGTAGGATCTTCACCCCCTTTTTTTTCTCCTTCAGCAGCAACTTTACCCTAATCAAATCCCTTCACCATTATCACCCCCTTCACCTCTAGCAAAGAAGGGCAACCTAGCCCTTCTCAAGGCCCTCGTAACAGGGCAGCCCAGACTCCCCTCTTTTCAAGCAAACAGTACCTAACAGGTTAAAAGCTCCTCCTTTACTTTACTAACCTTCCTTTAAATTCTACTACAAGTAAATAGCAGCTGTAAATAATAACAACAACTTCATTTAACAGCTTAGATTACCTTCCTTCCAATCTATCCTTTTCGTTAAGCCCTTTATCTATTTAATTAGACTGCCCTTAGCTAGATAAGATATAAAACATCCTTTAATTTACTAATCTTATCTTTTATCCTTTATTATTATTAATTATTATATACTTCATTTACCTTCTTACCTTCTTACTCCTAATTATTCACAACAATCTCCCATAATTATATAAATATCAAGCATTTATTATTAACACTAGGCTATAAGGTAATTACTATAAAGGTTTTAGATAATTAGCTATTAGACGTCTAACATCTATATACACCCCTGCAGCCTTAGCCTAGGGGAAACACCTAGGTTTAAGATGTAGTTAGACTACCTATCTAAATCCCTTTATTATAATAGCTAAAGCCTTATTAACACCCCCTTTACCCCCTCTGCAGCTAAGTATTAGTTATACTATTTCTATACCTATTAAGATCTCTAGGGATGTTAACTATAATATATAGGGGAAATAGTCCTCCTTTAATCTAACAATGGCTAATAATACGCCTTTGCAGGTAGCATCTATTATTACCTTCCTTATTAAATACTATGCTAGGTAGGGCCTAATAGAGTAAGACTTATAGTTAGAGTTTTAATTAGACTTTAAAGCCTAGCCTAAAGAGGCCTTTATTAAGACCCCTTCTTTAATTATAACGATCCTTTATAACTATCTTCGCGCTAACAGCGTATATATTAAGATAAATAGAAGTTATATTATAAAGAATATTATTAACGTTATTAGCTAGGAGAGATTTCACGTATAGACTTAGGCTAAGATTAACAAAGTTACTAATAAGCACTAATTATTTAAAACCCTCCTTAACAACAAAGCCTTCGCTAACAACATCTAGGGAGGCCAGCCTATCACAACTAGTTAACAAAACCCCTTACGCAATCGTGATAGACCTCCTCCTCCTCTAATAGACCTATTAATAAATACCCTCCTCTACTATCGTCAACATAACCCTACCCTCAACAATTAGATACCTCCTTTAAAGCAGCTCACTAATCTAACAAAGCTATATACAAACAAGATAAAATATAGTAGAGGGATATACAACGTCTTTAACTTAAAGATACTTATCTTTTATAATAACTATTACAAGGCTAGTATACTATAGAGGTACTTTAATAGCGCCTTCTCCATCATACTCTACAACAAGGCCTTAGCCTTCTCTTTCAATTACCTTTGTAACAATTAAGCCTCTATTAATTTTCACGCAATAGCTTCTTATATAAAGTTACACTTTAAGACTAAGGAAAGCCGTTAGGCCTACCTTACTAAATAGCGTAACACCACCTTTAACCGCGTTATTATTAACAACCTAGGTAAGTTAAAGATAGAGGTGCTTAAAGTAATACTTAACAAGCTTATTACTATCTAACAGGCCCTCCTAACCGCGTATAATACTAAAGATTCTCTTTAGCTTTAAGTACTTAACGCCTACTGCAGCGTTAAGGCCTGTAAATTAGCTCTATTTAGCCCAGCACCCACGTACAAAGGAGTCTACAGTCAACTCCAATTAGTAATTAGCACATTAATAGTAATTAATGCTAGCCCTTACTACTTTACAAGTAATATACCCCCTACTAACAGGGCTACTAAAGGTTAATACTTTATAAATTAAAAGTTTAACAGTAATAGCAAAGATACCCAATTTAGGCGCCCTTAAGCATTGTTTTAAGGAGGTAAAATAGGTACTTAAAGGTCCCTTCTAACTACAATAAAGAAGTATTACATTTATAAGAAATAAGGCTGCTAGTTAACAAAGTATATAGTAGAGGAAAGGCGTAAGGCGTATGCTAACTTTAAGAGCAACGCTAACGTACGTAATACCTTAATCCCTATGTATAACTACTTCCTAGCGTAGCATAAAGGTATTAAAGACTTCAACGCGCTAGACAAGCCTTTAATGTAATACCTTTAAGTAATTAAGGGTAACGTTAGTAATAATAATAAAGGCAAATCCTTCTTTACCTTGTTCTTTAACACCATCTCCAACAGCAGCCTCATCACTACAGCCCTAGCTAATTAATCAACTTTTCACGCGTTAATAAAGGATAACTATTGCTAACAACACAAGGGCTCTAATACCTTTACCCTTAAAGGCCGTTACAGCCCTTTAACCTTTCACAGCATTATGCCAGACTTAGGCGCTACAGGCTTCTCTACAGTAGGCTACCCTTAATACCTTGCCCTTCAACAGGCCTTACTAACCGTCACAATAACTACTCCACCAACCAAGGCCGTCGTTCAATTCAGCAGTAGTAATCCCCTCACATCTATAGGTATCATCACTGTCCTAACCCTAATTAGCAAGATCCCCTTTCACATTATCTTATTAAATACCCCCTTCCTTTTCTACCTTAAAGATATAGATTAACTTAGTATATAATTTAATAACCTCTATAACGTCCTCTATTCGGGCGAGACTATTATACCTATTATACAAAAATAAGGCTACCCTTAGATACTTCTTAAGCATTAAAAGGAGTAATTTCTTTCCTATAATAACCTTATAGAGGGTAAATTACAACGCCTCTATTATCAATTTAGCCATCCCTCAGTTAATTAACTTTACAAGGTACTATAATAGGCTAGCTATCTAATTAAAAGAAAATTACTTAAAGGATTAACTAAAGTCTACTAATGTTACTAACTTTACGCCCCTACCCCCTTATAATTTAAATTTACTCTTTGTAATAATTATTACTTTAACTTTAAAGTTATTATTAACGTTATATACGTCAAGGGTAACTATCCTATCCTTTACGCTGTTAATACTACTACATCCTTTAACGCAGCATAGTTTCCTAAAGACCTCTCTACTTATTATACATAGGAAGCCCTTTAGATATACTAGATTAACGTCTATTAAGGACTACTAGACTAGATTATTACTAACGCAAGTATAAATTTCTAATCTAACAAATTTCATTAATTAGCTAAGGGTATGTTAATCTCTGTCAAAGAGGCCCCTATTAAGGCTCACAACAGTATTAGAAAGGTTAAAAGATACTATACCCCTCTACGTCGCGCGTATAAGATTATTAGGGCTAAAAACCTAAATACTAACCTAGAGCTAGCGCTCTAAATAGCCGTTAAGGCTATCAACAATACTACTAGCCTAAATAGCATTATCCCTACCCTTCTCATCTTTAGATCATACCCTTAGATTACTAACAAATCCCCTCCTTTACCTAAGATCACTTAACGCGCTAAAGCTGTTCAAAAGGCCACCAACAAGATTAGATGCCTTTACGCAGCCTACTAGGTAACTAAAGCGCTAGCTACAAGAAATAGCTTAGATATGTTGCTAATACTATACCTCCTACTTTAATTAGAGGTTTGCGTATAGCGTAAGAAAAAGGGGTAGTAAGGGCCCTTTAGACTTATTACTATTAATAGTAAGACTTATACCCTTAAAATACCCTACAACCTAAGGTCTTTTTAATTAACCGTTATTAAGCCTTACCTCTATAACGCCTATAAGCATAATAACAACGTCTATACTAATAGGGAGGAGGAAGGCCCTTAAGGCTGCAACGAGAGGGATAAAATAGACCCCCTTACTAAAGAGATCCTGGACAAGATTGTCGTTGCAACCAGCCTAGTAAGGCAACAAGGTAAGTAACACAAGGACGCCTTTTCTAACCTCATTAACAATTATACCCCTAAGGACAATACTACAGATACCTTCCTTACAAGCAAAGAGTAGGCAGATCTTAAGCTTACCGTGACGCTGCGCGAGAAAGAGATTATTACAACCCCTAGTACCCCTTTTAAGTAGTTAACAACAAAAGAGGTTAATTCCCTTATTAACTGTAGCGTGTTCAGATTTACGTTATATAATAAGAATAGGCATAGTAGGATTAAGATCTTTAGGTTACAAATTATTAATAAGGTTAAAAACAAAACTACTACGCTATATAAGAAATCGCAACTTGTAATCTAAGGCTATAATAATTGCAGCAAGGAGATAATACTTACGTAATTGCCTATAATCTAAAGGGTAAGTTAATAACTAATCCTTACTTTTACCCCTTTACTTATTAGTACTAATTACTCTATTTAGATCCGCAACATCACGCAGGCGTACATTTAATTACAGACTACCTTAAATAAGGTTATCCTTACCTACCTACTACCTTAAATCTACTACAGATACCTACCTAGTACTATTATAACCGTCCTCAAGCCCTTATACAGCATTATAGAGGCTAGCACCTACTAGTAGGTAACGTACTATAGCTATTATAAAGAGAATCTCTAGATAGAGACTTTATTATTTAACCCTTACCTTCTAGTTTCCTCTAATAAAAGTAACGGTTTTAGGATTATTAGTATGTAGACTAATAATACCCTCAGCCTATTAGACAAAGCCTTCTTACGCAAGGAGGAAGAGCAGCTTAAAAAGGCAGCCTTTACAGCAAAGGCAAAGGAGATCCTTACTACATCTAATCCCCTCACCTTTAATAGTAGCACTTTAAGCTTAACAGGTAGGAATACCCTTACTCTTCGTTAGAAAGGGCAGGGTAACAAGCTTACCCTTATCCCAATTAATAGTCCTGACGCAAAGTAGAAATACGTTAAGCAACAGGCCTGCAGCGCGTACATTACGTCGATCTACTAGCCTAAAGCCTACTTCAACCTTTCGTCCGCAGCTTAACACCAAGACCCTTTAATCAACAATTACAAGAACCTTAACTAACGCCTTAAATAGCAGATAGACTACCTAGATCACAGCCTTACTTTTATACCTATCAACCTACCTACTACAAAGCTATTCGTCTTTGTTAATAAATCCTTTACAAACAACGTTAACTTTACATCCTAGCTTAGATTTATTATTATCCTCACTAACAAGAAACAGGTAGATAATAATACCTTTACAATTACTAGAAATATTATCTATTTCTCCTCCACAAAGTCAAAACGCGTAACCTGCAGCATACTAGCCTCTAAGGTATACAGTATAGTCGCAGGCATCAATATAGTCTATGCAATCAACACCACCTTAAGGATAATTACTAATTAATTAAGTCTTCCTCCTATCCCCACAATCATCTATACTAACTCCTATTTATTATACAAATACCTTATAAAGCTGGGCATAACAAAGGAAAAGAGGTTAATAATCGACATTATAGCACTTTAGTAATTGTATAAGCGACGTAAGCTCCACAAAGTACAATAGATCAACAGCAGCAACAATCCAGCTAACGCCTTCACAAAGGCATCACCAAACCAGGCCCTTAAGGGCCTTATAAGCAACAACAAGATCAACATATAGATAGAAGGATAGGTTACACAAAGGTAATAGGCAAAAGGAGGATTCATATAGGGCACAGGGATAGGGATAGTAATAGAGCATTTACTTCACAGACTAGATTAATTAGCTGCAATTAGCTAATTAGCTACGCAGTTATTCTAGCCTAGCAAAAGTATTATACTTTTACTTTTTATTACGTTTTTTACTATATTTTAGCAAAACAGGTATTTTATTATTTTAAGGGTAGATTTAGGTATAAACTAACGGCGCTAGTAGCAATAATTAGAAGACTACTAGTATTGGAATGCCGATCGGATTATTAATAGGAAAGTAGAGACGTCGGCCTGGCTGGGCCAATCAGATCACACAGATCCATCTCCGTTAGAGTGGGTCCGCCAGGCAGCCATATCGCAGCCTTCGTCCTTCCTGCCCTTCACTTTAGATCCTCTCTTCTACACACCAGAATCCACAAATACCCTCATCTATTGAAGCGTTCGTTCACTTAAGTGACCTGTGATACCAACACTTACCCTTATAAGCGCATATACCAAGTATAAGGTCAATCAGGCCTTGGAAGCAGTCGCCAATAGGCAGTCCCTCCAGAAAGCATCAATCAGATAGGGTGTGCCACGTTCAACACTTCGCAGTCGCATTAAGGGCTACTAACTAAGGCAACTTACCTTTACTAACTATTAGAGACTCTCTATAGGTCAGGAGGCTAAGTTGGCTAAATAGATTCGCATTTAGCATACCCTTAGTATTACTCCAACCTATCTACAAGTGAAGCTATTTGTAGAGAGGATCCTCTATGCTATAGGGGATACAGAGCCTATAGGGAAAGGTTAGATAACAGCCTTTCTAAATAGGAATCCTTCAGTTAAGGTCCAGAGAAGTCGCCCTATTAATTCTAGACGTATTAATAGGGCATCTACTAAGGTTATTAAGGACTAATTTAAGCATCTCGCCATACCAGAGATCATCAGCATTAAACCAGCCAACAAATACAACATAGATAAGACTCGTATCCTTAAGGGGCAAGGATCTAATAGGCTAGTGCTAGGCATATCTAAGACAAAGTCTATATATAAGAAACAGCCTAGATCAAGGGCATAGGTATCTATTATTAAATGCATCTCTACCCTAGGCCACAGACTACATCCCCTTGTTATATATAAGGGTATAACAGTCTAGTAGTAGTAGTTTCCTTTAGATCTTAGCCCTTATAAAGGCTAGTAGTTTATAGCAACAGAGAATAAATAGATAATAGATGCCACTACAGTTAAATAGCTACAAAAGGTCTTTATCCCTTAAACTATCCCTTAGGGTAAGGAGGAGGTTAGACTACAAGTCTTAGATAGGCATAGGAGCTATACAACAACAGACTTTATGTAGCTCTACTATATAAACAATATCTATCTATTATTCTTACTACCACATACCTCCTATATCCTCCAGCCACTTAATCAGTTAGTCTTTAGCCTATTAAAGGCAGCCTATAAGAAGGAGCTTAGATACCTTAGTTATTAGAATAACTCTACTATTGTAGGTAAGAGGAACTTCCTAGGCTGTTATTATAAGGCTACCCTAGCAGGGATAATAATCTAGAACATTAAAAGTAGGTAGAAATAGACTAGACTATAGCCTGTTTCTATAGCAAAGCCCCTTATAAGTCGTCTACTACTCCTATTAACACTAACACCATCAGCATTATCTCATCAGGCCTGCAAAGGGCAGTCTAGAGGCAAGGAGGAAGTCAAGGAAGGCAGGGGAGCTAAAGGATAGGCTTCTATATCGTCTGCAGTAGTATAGTCGACGCCAAGGAAGATAAAGGATCTAGCTAGCCAGTTAAAGCTATTTACAGAGCTAGGTAATAATGCTAGTACTCAACGCCTCCTTTTCATAAAGGTAAAAAAAGGCTTTAGCAAGCAGTCCTATAAGCTAGCAACTACCCAGCAAAAGCTAGAGCTCCTACAGGCCCAAGTCACCAATAATGCAGCAAGGAAAAGAAGGACAGTCCAGATTAACCCAAACACCAAGTTCGCCAATATCAAGGACATCCAGAGGGCTCAAATTAAGGCTAGCAAAAAAGAGGGTATCACGGATGAATCCAGCAAGTCTGATTTACCTAGTGAAGCTGAAAGCTGTATTGTGGTAGCATCTAGACGAAGTCAATAGTTAATTGAACTTGGTGGTTATGATGGGGATAGCCTCATTTATGGGTAGGCGAAATGGGGGGGTGGGCGAAAAGTGGGTGCCCGACGTTAATGGTTAATTGAAAAGGGTGGTGATGTTGTGGATAGCTTTATTTTTTGTGTTCCAAATGGGGGGGTGTTCCAAAAGTGGGTATGTTGACTTAAGTTGATTGATGGCTACGTTTATCTCTGGTCTATCTTCCCTGCAGCTGAAGAAGAGCCCCAAATCGCTCAGCAGTGCTTCTTCTAATGTACTCCATCCCTTTCAACGACCGGTATACACTCAAGCATACCATCCATAACCTTCACACCGCTCTAGCCCTTCAATCGCTTTGACTCATGACGCATAACCTCACTGTGTACTATGCTCCGGGGTTTTTAAATATAAAAAAAGACAGACAGGTTTCTAAAGCAGCCTACGTCAACTAAAAACCCAATATACCAAATCATATAATCACAAACAAGCATTTCCGTCTTAGCAGTAGTTGAGAAACGAGGTTTCAGGTCGACTGGCTCTGGGATGTCGAATATTCTCGACGATCTCCCACTTTGAAAGTGCCTGTCCCATTTTCGTAGATATGATGCGTTCTCGGACGGCTTCCATCAGCCGGCGTGATTCTGGCGCTGATGATAAAGGCCTTGTCGTCGCGATTGAAATGAGATTGATGGACAGGGCTGGAGCCATCGTTTCGATGCCTAGCATCGAACTTAGTAACTTCTGAATCATCCATGATGTAGTGTGGCATCATGTCGGCCTTACAAAATCTCAATAGACTCAATCTCGCCGACTTTCTGTGACGTTGTAAGCTATCTGAAACGTTTCTTGGTGTAATCTCAAAGACGGGCATTACCTTTTTTGCTCCGTTTTCTGCGTAGTGCTCGGCAGATCGCTTAAAGTTCTCAGGAAGCTTCTCTTTAGAATAACCGAGCCATCTTACAAGTCTGTTGGCCGTCGTGGAAAACATTCGAGACATTGCGATGGAAGAGGAATGAATTGAAGGATATTGGATGTAATATTGATTGTGACGGTCAAGGATACACTCAAAGTTCGGCGTGGATGCTGGTTCTTATCTGAACGCCAACCGCAAAATTTCAAGTAAAAGGTCCTCCTCATTCTTCACCCTGCTTCCGTGGTGCCGCCTCTGCAACGTCTGGGTCAGCGCTAATAGCGGTTCTCCCGTCATTCCCGATAAGAACACATGCATCAAGTGTGGATGTTGTCATCAAACGCCACCCTATCAGCTGCTGCCAATCAATGCGTCTAAGCGCTTGGAAAGTCTGACCAAGGCTACCACGATTGGACTAGCTGGTTGAGTCGTTGGGCGAGAGTCAGGGAATATCTGCAAACCCGCCACGGGACTCAAGGAGCGAGCTCCGGAGGAGTTGGTTCATGATGAGACAAATGCAGATACTTGGCGCAACACAAATTATCGGATTCAGCACTCGGCCGTGGCCCAGTCACAGACAACCAGTACTTGGAGATGTCTTGAACAATCATGCTTGCATACCAAGTAATGAGATGCACGTCGATATGTCCTCAGGCTGGGAGTTGTGTTTCAGCCAGCAGTGCCATGTTACATATGTAAGGTGCACCTAGGTAGGTACACCAAGGTACCTACCTACCCTGTACAGAGTACTTACCCAGGTCCAGGTACATTAGCTTACAGAGTACAGTGCACTAATATGATGGTGTTGTGGGTGGCCGGGCAGGGGGTTGGCGCTAAATAAAGTGGAGTCTTAGCGAACTTGGAGTGTGCTTTGAAGCAATGATTCCCCTGGACTAACCGCCAATTGCTCCTCCATCAACTCACATCGAACACGCGCCAGTTTGCATCTTCAACCTTGCAATCGGTCTCCTATGGCGTCAATTCTTCGGCGACTGCCATTTTTTGGTCGACCATGGAACCCTCTTACCTTCTCCAATCCTAATTTCAAGAGGATCCCGGCAAGTGAGAAGATAGAGGAAGAGCTCTTTCCCGACTACTTAGCATCGCGTTACTATCCAGTCCGCATCGGAGAGGTTCTCCGGAACCGTTACCAAATTGTTGGCAAACTGGGCTTCGGGGCTAGCTCGACTGTCTGGCTTGCGCGCGACCTGGAGTAAGCTGCCGCCGCGTTGACTCATTCGCTCTTCTGCACGCGATGCTCTGCTAACGAGCAGTGCAGGGGTCGTCGGCACGTGGCGCTGAAGCTGTTCGTCAATTCGAAGGCTCTGGGTTCACAGCTAGATCATGAACTCACGATGTATAAGCGCATTTCTACGTCATCGGGAAAGCATCCCGGTCGCGGTGCCGTCAGGGAACTACTGGATTCCTTCGACGTTGCTGGCCCCGACGGATGCCACAGGTGCCTGGTGCATCCTCCGCTGTGGGAGAGCGTTCTGACTTTCCTGCACCGCAACCCCGTCCGGATGTTACCAGCGCCGGTGCTCGCCTTCGTTCTCCGTCGGCTTTTTCTCGCTTTGGACTTTTTACACACGGAATGCCAAATCATCCACACAGGTGCGTCGACTGACCAGGACTATCCCTGTCTGTGCCTCCTCGACCTCGAGAACAGCGCTGAACTATCGCGGAGTAGATATCAAAGCAGACAACATCATGTTTGGCATCGACGACGACTCCGTTTTCAGCGCTTTCGAAGAGCAGGAGCTGCTCAACCCGTCCCCGAGAAAGCTAGTGGACGGTAGAGCAGTGTATCTGTCACGCGAACTGCAAATGCCAAAAGAATGGGGCGCACCGGTCCTCTGTGACTTTGGCTCAGCCGTCGTCGGGAATACAGAGCATACCGAGGATGTACAGCCTGACATATACAGAGCGCCCGAGGTCATCCTAGAAGCACCGTGGTCTTACCAGATTGACATATGGAACGCGGGCTGCATGGTAAGGGCAAAAATTAAACATTCGTCTTTGGATGGGGATCTGATACTAACCTGTGTCTCCGTACTCCTTCTCAGATCTGGGATCTCTTTGAGGGCGGCCATCTGTTTACTGGACGCGACCCGGAGCATCAGACGTACCGCAGCCGGGCTCACCTTGCCGAATTAGTCGCACTGCTCGGACGACCTCCACAGGCGTTACTCGATTTGGGAAAGTCGAGCCACAGGTTCTTCACTGATGAAGGTTAGTTTCTTCTGTGCCGCCCTGCTTTCTACAGATTGCTTACAAAAGTGCTTCATGAGAAGGAGAGTTCCGTGCAGACATTCCACCCCCATGTGAAACATCGCTTGAAGAGAAGGAGATTAGCCTGGAGGGAGAAGACCGGGATATGTTCCTTGCCATGATGCGAAAGATGCTCCAGTGGGAGCCTTCGAGGCGCTCCTCGGCGAAGGCACTGGCAGACGATGAATGGATCATAAAGAATATGTAGGAAAAAGCACACCACGGCCGGATAGCAAGCGCGTTGTCATCAGAGCACGCTCTAAAGGGAGCCATTGCCTACTCGACGAAGACTTATCATACATCACTTGTCTTTTGCGAGGAGTTTTATTTCCTCTGCTGGAACGATAACTGTGACCCGAAAGCTCGTCCATCTCGCCAGCCCGGAAGACGTTTCGGAGCTCCGGCCCAGACCCGCACATGGAGACGGATCGCTCCGTCCAAAGCCCGCTGACTAAACCCCACTTCCCCGGACCGCCCTCCTCCTCCCCCCCCCCGCGCCTCTTCCCTAACCCCAACCGCGTCCCCTCAGCCTCCTAAAACCCAGACTTCCGTCCTCCAACTCACACTCATCAACTCTACCATCAACCTCACCATCAACCTCACCACCAACCTCATATTCAGTTTCACCACTTGACAAGACGCGTATATAGCCCAAGACACGTTCGCCGAAACACACCCCTCCCTCTAAAAAAAAATGACATCCCCCTCACAAAACCTCTCCCTCGCGCTCCAACCACTCCTCCGCCGCCCGGTCCTCACAGCCCTCCTCACATCCCTCTCCGCCTCCGTCCTCGCCTGGGCCGTCCGCGACTACCGAGCCTACATCGCCCTCGGCCCCGGCGGCGTGCCCCACAACTTCGCCGGCTGGCTGCTCGTCACCCTCGCCATCCGGCCTTTTGCCCTCTCCAAGACCGCGGCGACCTGGACGGGCGACTTCCCCGCCGAGGGTGCCCACGAGGACGTTAAGCAGGTGCCACAGCGGCGCGGAGACAGGGCCGAGCTGGGCGGCATCGTCCCGCACCGGCAGCTGAGCCAGCACGCGCCGGAGCGCATGAGAGAGGTGCGGCTTCCGTCTTCTCCACCCTTGCCCCGTGATCCATCGTCACCGCCCGGACTTTCCCTCCTCCCATGACCGCACGTGAGCTGACGTCGCCGGCGCAGTACATCAAAAACCTCTTCGCCAACGCAGTGACCCAAAACCGCACCCTCCTGGAATCAAAGCTCTCTCTTTACGAACGCAACAACCCGGGCCTCTTCGTCTCCGCCCCGGTCCTCGCCTCCTCGCCCGCGGTCCCCGCCGCCAGCCGCACGGCCCGCGGCGAGATCGGCCACTATCACGGCGACCTATCCATCCACATGTACCTCTCCCCCGCAGACGCCAGGCTCGCCGTGGAAAAGGGCTGGGCCGAGCGCCACCGCCTCGCGTTGCCACGGGGCTCGCTGCTCGCGGGCCGCTTCCGTGTCGCCGACTCGTACCTCATGATCTACGGCCCGCGCGACGAGGACGAGATGGAGGTGCTCGCCACGTTCCTGAGAAACGGGATCCGCTACATGACAGGAGCGGAGGATGTTGGACCCATCGTGTGGAATCAGCTTGTGGATGCGTGAGGACTATCATTGTAGTTTCCCATGGCATCGAGATTTAGCACGTTCAGGGTACATGGGCATCTCTTGTTGTATTTTTCACTACATTGTCTAATAGTACTTCACTTTGACTCTCTCAGGCCAACACCCTGTAAATCGGGTACTCGTCGCCCTTCTCGACAGGCACAATGTTGAAGCTGGCGTACGATTCAATGTTCTCCGGCTCCAGCGCGACGAAGGCAAGTGCGGCGTTCTTCTGCTTGGCGCTTACAAGGAAGCTGCCGACGGGCAAGTCGACCTCCTTAGTAAGCGGCGCCGTGGTGACCGCAGCGCGGACGACTCCCTCGTAGTACTCGGTCTCGAGCACGGCGGACGTGATGTTGTACGCTTCGACGGTGCCCTTGTACGGCTCGGCGAGAGTCTCAACTTCCAAGCCCGAGACCCGCAGCCGCTCGGCCAGGTCGGCCCAGGCATCGGGGATGAGGTAGGCCTCCGGACGGGCACGGGCGATGTTGGCGGTGACGGGCGTGGTGGAGCGGAAGTTGATTGGCACCTGAGTGACGGAGCCGTTGTTGATGTTGACCATGGTGTACGTGCGCTGGACTAGGGGCGACGAGTCGGTGACAACGATCTCCGAGCCCGAGGACTTGAAGTCGGCGATGGAGGACTCAATGGTCGTGTACACCTTCTCAGCGTTGTCGGCCGCCGTCTGCAGGATGCTCGAGGCCATCGTCAGACCGGCGACGGTACGTCTCTGAAACTCCTGGTTGGCTAGGAAGATACCGCGCATCTCGATCAAAAATGTGACGCATTGCGTGAGACCCATAGCGTTGCGGCCGATCTTGGCGTCCGACCCGGCCTCGGCAAAGGTAGGCTTGAACATTGGGTTGGTGCTCGTGGACCCGGTAACGTACGGCTCCCAACGAAGTCCCTTGGACTCCATGGCCGATCCGATGTTCTTGGCGAAGAGCTCCTCGGACAGCGTGCGAATGTCCTGGTGGATATTGAGGTTCTTGGCGGCGGAGAAGAGGCCATCGGCGGCGTGGTAGTAGCTTCCGTAGCGGGACGTGGCGCTGTATTTATGCATATCGATGGCGACGTGGGGGTTGAACTCGCCGAACAGGGTCTTGATGTCGCGGGTCTGCTTCCGGGCGAGTTTGACATGGTCACGGTTCGGGTCGTAGTTTGTGGCTAGGGTGCGCTGAAAGTAGAACACGCCGTCGGGGTTGTAGCGCGGCAGGACAACAATGTCGAGCTTGTCGAGGAGCGAGTCAGCCCACGTTTGGTTTGCGTCCAGCGCGCCGAGGAGAGCCAGCAGGGACTGGTCGCCTGCGGGCTCGTTGCCGTGGACAGCACCCTGAACCCAGACGCGGACTTTGCCAGTCGAATTGGATACCCTCCGCGATGACTTGGTGGAGGAGAGGTGAAGGTAGGGGAATGGACGTCCCTCCTCCGACGTGAAGTTAGCCTTGTTGTAGGTCAACCAATCGTTCTTGTCGGCCAGGTCTTGAACAAAGGAATCTGTTCTCTGTCAGTAATTGTCTTGAGAATGGAGACTAAACCAGCTCACCGAGGAGTTCTGCGTCCGTGGGCCCCTTTGTTCCTTCTGAGAAACCCTCGGGGATCGTGTCGGCAGTTAGGAAAGCGGGTGAGAGCAGGTCAACACCCTCAACGTCCTTGAAGTTCGCGGCCACAATGTCGGTATCCTTAAGAACTACGACACTTTTATAGCCATACTTGGTCGCCCGAGCAGACGCAAGAAGAGACAGGCCGAGCAGGCCCAAACGAGTCTTGTTCACCATGGTGCTGATCGACTGAAAGTATTGGGTGTCGTAGTAACAGAACCGTATCGAAAAGGCTGGGTGTCAACGACACAGAGCAGTGGGCGTCGACATCTTTTCAAGATTTATTTCTCTTCCCCAATGCAGCACCGCTTTAACTCTCTGGGTACGGCAACAATGGCTCGCCCACGTGTGGCCGAGGCGTGTTCCTGGCATGACCGGTGGCTTGGCTGATCTCATTTCGGGCCATACAATTGATAATACCAACAACAACAACAACAACACCGCAGGGCAAGCCGATAACAAGCGGCAGCCAGGGGGGTCCTCACGGTGATGATCAAAAGTTCCATGCGAACTGGTTGTCAAACATTGGCAACGAAACTACAAGAGGCAGCTCGAGAGACGAGATGAGTGGAAAGCAGGGAAGTGCCCCATGGGCGCAGATAACGAGCCTTGTCGCCAAGACTCTAGGACCCGTAACGACATATCACATCTGCCATTGACGTATCGAATCTCTCCGATGAACGACGACGGGGTCCACGGTTGAAGATTGAAGTGCCGATGGTCGGGACTGGGGCTCCCCCGACCGCGCTCGCCAAGAGCCCAGCTATGCAAGTTGCAGTAATGAACAGATACGCCGCGGGCAAAGGCCGAATTCCGGAGCGGCATCATGCCGACGTACGTCAACTAGGCCGCCGGCAGAACATGAGGACAAAAACCGACAAATGCGTTTTGCGTCTTGGCGTAAGATTGGGATATTGCAGTACTCCGCGTGTCGCAGTACAACCAATTGATAAGTCGTCTCACAAAGCTGCCTTTCCTCTCGATTCGAACGGCAATATCAGCACCAAGAGCCCGGCGGCGATGAACAGAGCACCACTGGTATACACCGGCGCCGACGTCTTGAGATTAGCAAACATGGCAACGATGGGCTGTGCAAGACTGAATCAGTACCCACTTCCCCGCCGAGAGGCTGGACAACAACCGCGACTTACCGCCATGATACCGAAAATGCGATTGCACGTCGCCGTGAGGGCATTGCCGGTCCCGCGCTGCGGCGTTGGGAACAGCTCGGGCGTGAATCCGTAGAGAACAGCGTACATGACGTTGCTGCAAAAGTCGAAGGCGCAATTCCACCCGAGGAGCGCGTTGCTCGTCATGGCGGTCGTGGAACAGTAGAGAAAGACGCCCGTCAGAATGGTGCTGATGGCAAGCGTTCCTTTTCTTCCCAGCACCGGCAACTCGACCAGCCAACCTCCAAGCAGGGCGCCGGGGACACCCAGCACGGCGATTATCAGGCTGTTGCGGTACGTCGGATAAGTGCTGCCATCGCCGAGCTCCGCGCCTCGTGTTGCCTGAATGTAGGGTATGAACGCGTTGTAGAGAGGGTAGCCGAGACCGATGAGCGCCCAGATAGCCATGATGGTGCCGGTGCTCAACGCCAGACGGCGTGTCGAGAACAAGATACGTATACGGCTGAGGTCGACCTTCTCCAGGTTTCTTTTGACGGCTGTAGCAGCGTCGGTCCGCGCAACATACCCTTCCGGCTCACACGCCCTGAGATCCTCGATCGAGAGAGATGTGATCTTGCCATTCCGCCTTGCGACCTCGTGGACGATCCGGACGGCGTCTTCGTCGCGACCCTTTCCCATCAGATATTTTGGCGACTCGAATATGGTGAACAGAAGGAAGCGGATGAGGAACATGAGCAGGGTCAATCCACCGACAGTGATCATGAAGTACCGCCATCCCATATTATCCGACTTGGTGCATGTGACGCCTTCTTGACATGTCAGATTGCCGAGGAGTGGCCAGGCGATCAAGGTGGCAACAACTTGGGCGATGGCCCAGTCGACGGACAGCACCGTCAACAAGTACTGATGGGTTGCCGGGAGAAACTCGAGGAAGATGGCCGAATCGACGGGGAGGTTGCCGCCAACGCCAAACGACCAGAAAGCCGCAAAGACGCCAATGCCGGCAAAGCTGGGAGCTCCGGCCGCGACCAACCCCCAGAACGCGGTAAGACCCAGAGTAAGATTGAAGGCCCATTTCCGACCGAAGAGGTCGCATCCGAAGCCCCAGAACATGGCGCCTGCCAAGAGACCGATGTTCTGTGACAGCGTGAGGAGAGGAGGCCGAGACGGACCGAATTCGTTCGTGATCGGGGTGAAGATCAGCGACGTGACGATGGGCCATAGGTTGTCGCTAGCCCAGCCGAACCCGACGACAATGAAGAGCTGCCATTGATACCATCCCATGCCGATGTCTTGTATCTAGAAGCGGGTGTCAGCAGTCAGCGGCGTGGCATCTAGGTCTAGGCCGTCTCGAGAGGGAGCCCGCACGCACAGCGCGGTTGAGGACCCTAGCCTTGGCCTCGTACACGGGGTCCAGCGCGCCCTTGGGGATTATTGCGACGTCATCGATGCCGTGTATGTCGAGGCTGCTACCTCGCGCAGCGACCGAAGGCGAGCCGACCTTGTGCGCGTCGTCTTGGTTCTTAACGGGATCAGTATCGACGCCCATGTTGGCCGAGGTTTCTTTGCCGTCACGAGGGGGACACAATTGCGATGTGATGCCAAGCAGGTTTTCCTTTTCCCAAGAAGGCTTTTCGTCCTCGGCGACGATGGAGTTTGGAAACCCTTTTTAAGGTTTTAGAGACCCGCGAAACGGAGCCTCGCGAGAGATCTTCGCCATGAAATACAGGGCAATCGCTTGCCACACTCCTGCTGAGATTCGAGTGAAACGTTCAGAAGGCCCTCGGACGGACTGCTCAGCTTTCTCACGTCGTACCGAGCCCGAATGGCGCAATGCGTCCGGTGAAGGGCTGCTGCGGCCACGATTGGCCTTGCCGAGGGTGCGGCGCCCGGAACGCATGCCGATCCGCACTCTAATGGCAGAAGCATTGCTGATGCAGGGTGTGTCCTAGCGGGCAGTGGGTGCGGGGGACCTATGATAGCCTGCAAAGATGGGCTTATACTTTCAGTCCTATCCAAGACAGCTGTAGCCTATTGGTCGTTTCTCTGAGCCGAGCTTGAGATGAAGCGTGCCGCCTGCGTCATTGACATGCACGCTGCTTGATCAGTTTGCTGACGGCCGCTGCCAGTGGGATGTGCGCGGGGGATCGGTTCTGGTCAGGAGCATGTATGAGAGACATTCGAGAGATGGTTTAGACACTTACTGCGATACAATAGCGTGTGCTGCTACAGACATCATCTTAAGGTGGCGTTAAGGTGGTGGTGGCGGTTGTTGAAGAGTTCGAGACATGGCGAGACAGCGACACACCGAACCCACAACGGCTGTTAGTGGGGTTGGCAATCCCTAGAGCTGGGCCACTACCCACTGAAGCCCGCTAAAACCTTGAAGCGAACCGCCTAGTACTGTTGAGCATGTGCTGCCCGCTGGAACGTGCACGACTTCCAGCTGGTACCAGACGTCTTCATTCTTCCCTCCCATCCCCTCCTAACACGTTAACTGTCAACGTCGGCTGTCAAACAACAAGTCGCTTGTCATCGCAGCCCGGATTATGAGCCAAAGTTCACTCGGGTTTTGACGGAAAAGGTCAAATATCTCTCTTGCTATGTTGGGCACGGCGAGACTGCTAGTGGCAATAGCTTGCCTCTTGACCGCCGCCTCAGCCCGCAAGAACCTCATCGTCGACACAGACCTGTTCAGTGATTGCGAGTAAGACAAGTTCTACTACAGCATGTTGCTTCCCGGACAACTTCAGAATCGAGGAAACTCCGTGCTGACCATTCCCAGCGACGCCGCCGCGCTTCTCCTTGCGGCAACATTTCCGGAAGTCAACCTGCTTGGAGTCCACATCAACTCGCGCTCATCATACTCGGTCCTGGCCATCCTCAGCCACTACGGCCACGGCCAGGTCCCAGTTGGCGCACGTCGTCCGCTAGATGATGCCCCTTTCTTCGACAACTGGACCAAGCTCCTGGGGGAGTTTGCGAGCAAGCTCGCGACCCACTGGCCGAGGAGCATGTCAGATGCCGAAGAGGCCTGGGACCCCGTGGAACTGTACCGCAAACTGCTCGCCGGCGCGGACGACGGCTCGATGACGATCGCCTCCATCGGCTTCTTGCACAACCTCTCAGGTCTCCTCAACTCGACGGCCGATTCGCACTCTCGTCTCGCCGGGCACGAGCTGGTCAGGACCAAGGTGAGGGAACTCGTCGTCATGGGCGGCGACTACCCTCAAGGCCACGAGTTCAACTTCTGGGGCGACGACCCGTACACAACGGCCCATGTAGTCCACAGCTGGAACACCCCGATCGTCTACGCAGGTTACAGCCTCGGAGCCTCGGTGCTCTCGGGTGGGCCCCTCATGGCCGACGGGCCCAAGACCGACCCAGTGCGGGCCGCGTACATCCTGTACACGTACTACCAGCCACGGTGGTCTTTCGATCCCATCGCAATGCTGTACGCCGTCGGCGGGCTCGGCAAGTGTTTTCGGTACGGGAACGAATATGGATACAACACCATCACCCTACACGACAACGGCGGCGGCTGCAGCGGCTGCAACGTCTGGGTGTTTGACCCGAACGTGACGAACCAACACTGGCTCGACACGACGGTCAGTTATGAGAGGCTCGAAAAAGAGCTGGACAGGCTCTATATTCTCGGCGCAGAGTCTTCGGAGAGGAGCACCGATCCGGTGGGATCACTCCCCAAGTTTGGCGATTGCAGGCCCGAGGCCCCCGGCTTCTTTCAGCTGCCCCCAGCGAGACCGGACTTGTGAAGTAGGGATGCAGTAGTTGGACATAGCTGAGATCTAGGCAGAGATTGATTTGTGAATAAGAGAGTTTGGCTATGGCATACGGACTTGGTGAGCTGCAACTACAGTGACGCAGTACATGTAAGATGGAACGGCCCTAAAATCTTTGATCAAATCAGTTTAACGTAAGGATGTAAACTGGCATAGTGACAAAAATGGCAAGATGATAGGGTGCTGCATTTTTGTCTGTATCTTCAACCTTTTCATTTCCTTCAAAATAATCCCTTTCCTAATGTTGTCTCTAAATTTAGAACGTCTACATCCCCTAGCGAGGCAGTCTTCAGGCTCCTTCGACTCTGTTCTCCAAGACCAAGACCAAGAGCTGCAAAGCTCCAACTAGAACCATCCTCGATAGCCTCAGGAATAAGTTCTGCCATTTTCCAAAAATTTCCTCCTGAACAGTAATACATTAACTACAAGGGAAAAAAAAGAGTACAGCCCGAACAATCACTTAGGTTCGGGAAGGAACGCGGCGGAGCTACAGCCTGTTATCTTTGTCCGGTCGGTGTGTTAAAACAGGACTCTTTAACAGACAGCCCTTGTTGTGCCGCACACAATATCCTTGTTTCCTTCATCACAGGAATCTATCCAGAATCTAACGGACAACAAAAAGGAATTTTCTAGCCAGCCAACCTTATGTTCCCGACCATACTTGCCTCCGTAGAGTGCAATGTTAAATATCAGAAACCACAACTTAACGGTATAATGCACCTAGCATCATTCTCACACACAGCTCTAATCACATATTCACCAAGCAACAGCAGTATACAACAAAAGATTCCATTCATCCTATCATTCCAAACACCTCTTACTAGATACAACCAACTCAAAATATACGAAAGGGACCACAGTGGTCTCCCGCTCAGAAGCAATAATTCCACCCCCTATTCTCCTCCAATCTCTGTCGCCTTCGAGATGGGCCCCGACAAACTCCGGATCAACCGCAAGAAGACCAACGCAGCGGGCCTCAAGGGTTTCCCCCAACGGCCTCTCGCCTCCCGCATCTCCCACCTCATCAACACAGCCCTGGGATCCCTCTCCAGGACCGTTCCCAACCTCCCCGACCGCATCCCGCCCCCAAACCCGCTGACTCCGACTCCGACGATCCCCGACCAAACGCCGCTCTCGACCCAGAGCTACATGGCCTCGCGCGAGAAGTACGTCCTCTGGACTCGGCTGCGCAGCGGCGAGTACGCCGCCGACTGGAAAGGCGGCAGCGTCCCCACCGAGTCCGACGTCCGCGACATGCTGCTTTGGTACGCCGCCTTCCGTCTCTACCCCTTTCCGGATGTCGAGTACGTGTCGCTCATGGGCCGCGGCCGCACGAACTACTTCTTCCTCATCGAGTTCATGCCCAACTCGAAGCGCGGGAGGCTGCCGCAGAAGGTTGTGCTCAAGTTCAGCCTGCCCGTGTGCCCGCACGACAAGCTCGAGAGCGAGGTCGCGACCATGGCGTGGGCGGCGACGGTGTCCCCCAAGCTGATCCCCCGAGTGCTGCTGTTCGACTCGTACCCGCGGAACCCGCTGGGTCTCGAGTGGATGATGATGGAGCCCGTCTTCGGGTTCTCCTTCCAGGAATACACGCTCCAGGGGTCAACGGACACGGGGCTCGAGGGCTTCGGATTCCCCAAAGACACGCCGCCGCAGAGCGATAGGGACCACCTGAGCATTGGCAGGGGGCTCCGTGACTTCATGGCAAAAGTTAAGATCACCGCTTCAGGCGTCCCCAAGGACGACACCCGGATCGGCAGCCTACGCATCGACTGGGAAACGAAAAGGTTCTACACCGGCCCCATCGTATCTCCTCACTTTTACAGCGCTGACAGACTGTGGCGTAAGCCCTTTCACGGACCGTACCCGTCAATCAGGAGCTACTTGGACGACTACATTTCCGTCTGGAGGGAGGAAATCCACGACAACAAGGTAATGCAGAGCCGTCTTGCCAGCCTTGATATCGTACTCGGAAGGATGGTACAACGTCTCGAGGCGTTGCCCAAGGTCAAGTGGCGTCTGCCTCTCGAAGGCGGCCGGATGAACGGCTGGCCCGTGACGATATCTCACCCAGATCCGCGTCCTGACAACATCCTCGTTGGCGAGGACGGCGAGTTGGTCGCCATCATGGGGTGGGAGGACGCGACGCTCATGCCGATACCGCTGCGAACTGACCTCAGCAAGCTAGACCAATTCTTCCAGCAATTTGGGTGCGAACTCATCATTGATCCCATGCAGATCGATCTGGGCTGTGCGCTGCCACCCAGATCCGAACTTGTGGATAGGGTTCGAGATCGCGAATGGCAAGGAAGAGACGCGTCCATCATCCTAGAGCCGGTAATGGAAAGCATGTCGGGCATAGAAATTGCGTTCAAGGCCTTGATGGAAGTCTGCGAGAGATTGCCCTTGGAGAGAGCCGCGGAACGCGAATGGCTTGACAAGGCCGTTTTAGCGATGATGGACCGGCATGGGGAGAGCCTCAAGAAGAAGATAGTCTGGAAACACTAAACAAATCCATGTCACTCTCGCGGGCGCTATCACATTGTTGCAATGTGCGGCTAAGGTGTGTGCCGCGCCAGAATAACACAGCAAGGGCACCGAGGACCAGACGGCCTAGGCCGTAGGCCCGTAGCAGATCTCGGGTGACTGCATTTCGGAGTAGCCGGGCCGTGGCTTCTCCCCATCCGTGCGAACAAAGCTAGGAAAATTACCATGGGAACGCTTCGGGGTGGCCGGTTCTCTTCAGTTACTTGAAGGAAGCTCAACGGAGGGACTTGTCAAGGATGTGGATAGGGTGAGGTGGATGGGGAATGGTAAGGGGTTTCAACTGCATGGGGTTCAAGAGGGAGAGCGCTGTAGGGAGGGCCACTTACTGGCGGCAAGAGCGACGAGACAACAAGCAGGCCGTCTAAGGAGTTCTCCGCCAGTCGAAAACGAGATTGCAGGCTCATTGAAATGCATTGAGGGATTGGTGATGCAGTGGCTTGCTGTAACACAAAGATGGCGTCACAGAGGGTTGAAAGCTCCGTGAGTTGCATCGCACTATCATGACCGAGCCTTGACGTCATGGATCGCGTATTGGGTGAGCTTCTTGAGGTTGAGGTTGTTTTGTTGGCGATCAGGATTCCAGACGCCAGGCCATGTGTAGCGTCCAGTGCGCACCTAGTAGAAATGCTTCTCCAAGGTAGAATGAGAGATCAAGAAGCAGATCGGGACAAGAGCTCAATGGACAGCTTGACTGGGACGGCCAGCATCAGACTAGGGCGATTACGTGTCAATCGCGTAGCAGCATCCACCCTGTGACGAATTGGGGGCACTTGACAGCAGCGAAGTGACAGAAAGGGGGCTGATCGGTCGTCCCCCAAAGGCCTGCACAGCTGTGATGCCGCTACCAATGCGCCAATGTGCCAATGATTGCCAATGCAGAATGCAAGACGACACGGGTCCTTGGGTTGGTTGAATGCGGCGCTTGCCAGGTCCTGCCTGGCCTTTCCTTGCACCGGTTTTTTTCCCGAATGCCGCTATGGACGATGGTCTTGATTGGTTGACGAGGAACTAGACCGAACTAGATCGAGTTTGACTGATTGATCAAGACGAAGAAGGGTATTCAGGGGATTGGTGAGGAAATTCAAAGTGCTTGCGACAAGTCTGTTCGTGGTTTTTGGGGGGTCGATCTTCAGGAAACAGACAATGCTTCTGCTTCTGCTTGTGCTGCTGCTGCTGTGGCATACCCTGGATACATCTGGTTGGAAAGACATCAACAGTAAGCGGCATGGGTGAAGGACAATAGCGCGTTAGAGGAGAAGTAATGAATGAGAGTTAAAGAAAGAGATGGCCGGCCGGCGGGAGGCAGAGACATTTCTGTCCCTTGCCATCTGCGGTTTGTCCGAGTCTCTTTCGGCGTTGTCCGTACTTTCGTGCACTATGTAGAACTGTTGTGAGGTATCCGGGCTTAGGTACAAATTACAAATGGTAAGTTACCTAGGGTGAGATTAATCTCAGCAAGGGCGAAGCCGACCAAGAGATAGCGCGATTCTTGTCGCAACGTTGACATGACGACATGGCTGGATCGTGGGAAAACAGGCCATTGAGGGCAAGTTTGAGGGAAGCCGCCATACCGCTGAAACAACGGAGCCCCATGTGTCCTTTGCAACTCTCCTGTCGTTTTTCTCGCCCGTCATCTCGATTTCCAGCGGAGGCACGCTGTCTGAGACAAGACAACGAACAGGGCCGGCCGACTTTCACACCTCCTCGCACCGCATCCGTCCCGTTCAATCCTGGCGCACATCATTGGGTCGTCCAAACACGCCCTCGTCCCACTCAGCAGGGCAACGTGGCCCGCCGTTTTCCGGGCCGGTGATTCACAAATCACAATGGCCTTTTCCAGCCAACATTTAGGATGGTCTGTCCCGAAAGAGTCGATGTAAGGTGGAGGTTTAGCTCCGAGACACTAGTCGTGTTATTATTTATGCAGTTCACCGACGAACTCAACCCATCAGTCGATCACGCCAGGGGTCATCACAATACGGGACAGCACCTCAGCTGCGCAACGAAAGAATGGCGTGCGTCGGTTTGATGGACCCCACCAGGCGTGGGGGAAACTGGCTGGCTCCTGGCGCGAACTTCTCTGCTGTCTAATCGGGTATCTGTCCATGGTGCGACTGAGACAGTATCACGAGGGAGGCTGGAAAACGGTTGTCTGAGAAGCAACCGCCCAAGCGTATGCGCATCGGCCCATATTCCAATAGGGGGAATCGCCAGCATTGGTGACACGGACTCTAGACCCGTGTGTCGCACACCAGACAAGTCGTCTTCCCGTCGAGTCCAGGCGCGGTGCGTCGATTCGGTGTCCTTGTCTTTCGTAGCGCAGTCGAGCAAGTCTTAGGATCGGATGGGGATCGGATGCAGGGCCCTCTGGGTAAGGGGTGGTGTGAATCTCGACTCCCAGCATCCGTACGTGATACCTAGGAAGCGAGCTAGGAAGAAGGAAATTCAATGTGCACAATTACAGCCAGGGGAAGATTTCTCCCTCCTCCTCTCCCTCTTCCTCTCTCTCTCTCTCTCTCTCTCTCTCTCTCTCTCTCTCTCTCTCTCTATCGCACTCGTCTCTCAAATCGGTTGCTTTAGGCGAAACGAGGAATGGCAACATCTTAAGCAGAGACTCGGAGAGCAGAGCAGACAGAGCATGCAGAGCATGGGCCAGGCTGCTGAAGCAAGCAGGAAGTAGTGCCAGGTTCAGCTGTGTTGGCCCCTCGCTATGCTCACTTGGCCCGAGCTCTGGGAGGTACAGAGTACGTACTCCCGTACCTGCCTGCCAAGCCAGTGCTGATGACGTAGCACATCAGTTTCTGGCCCCTTTCCTTCACGTCACCGTCACCGAGTTCCACGGCAGCCACGACGCGAACCAGGGAAAAAAAAATTAGAGACCGCAGGCAAGGGAAGGAAGGAACTACGGCAGAGGACCAAGCTCCGGCGCGCCTGCCTCTCCCAATTTCGAATGTACTAGGTTGCTTCCTGCCGCTACACGAACGCCTGCCACGCGCGACTTTGCCTCTGCCTTTGCTGCCCTGCCCTGCCTCCCCTCCCTTTCCCCATCGCTGGGCCACTTTCATTCTGACGCATGTGTGTTTCTCTGACGCGCTTGAGCACACTACTCACACCCGCGAGAAAGAAGGTATAAACACCACCTCGCAATCCTTCACCTCCTGCTTGCGACCCTTTCCCTCTGCTCTTTTCTCTCCCCATCGATACGATACCTATTTCCTGCTTTTTGCTCTTCCAACAGGAACCTCATCTTGGCGATTCTCATTATACCCATTCCTCTGTGATACCCCCACCCAAATCGACAACCTTTCCCTTATCTGCCCTGTAACAGCAACAAATCAACAATAATCACTCCTCTTACTCTATCCCGACGACTACCACTATTTATCCCCCGAGTAACATTCAAACGCGAACAGCCTCATTGCGACAGCTACAATAATCCCATCATGTCAGCAAACGTCAACAAGCCGACGGACCTCAAGCAGAAGGAAGCCGACGTCAACCGCAAGCTTCAGCTTTACGGCATTGTCTCCGCTTTCCAAGCTGGCAAGGTTCCTTCGGTAAGTAAATGCCGGCATGGCGGCAGGGCCCACGCGGCCCTCCCCATCCACCACCACTGGCGTCTGGGCGGTCCCCGACCCGCAACTTTATATGATTGCATGATACTGACGTCGCGCTCCCATACCAGAATGATCAAATCGACGTCGCCTTAAACAGTTTCTTGGCCTCCAAGGTCCTATCCAACCCTCCCGAGAAGCTTTCGCCCGAGGGCAGAGCTCTCGTTGCCGATGCCCGCGAGGTCGTCGTTCAAGCAAAGAACCTTTTGTTGTCCAAGAACCAGGGCAACCTGCTTCAGGACTTTATTTGGCAGACGGAACAGTTCGACCCCAAGGCCGTTCAGGTGCCCGGCGCACCAATCAACAAGGAGGTCGCACAACAGCATGGCGACAAGGCAATGGAGGGCCTGCGGACCCTCGGCACTTTGATCATCACCAACGGCCAATTCCGCAAGCTCCGTAAGTGAACGACTCTATGTACACCACTTAGACGCGACTAACACACAAGTAGTCAAGGATGCTACTGTTCTTCTCCGCGACATGGCCGGCGATGCTGCTACCAATGCCGCTCAGCGTGTGCGTCCTTCGGGTGAAGCTCTGCAAGACATCGATCGTCCTGCCCAGGACAACACTTGGCATGATGCCCCCGATTTCTCCAAGGAAAGCCTCAAGAAGCAGGCTCAGGGAGTCTACAAGGGTTCTCCTGCCGCAGACGCTCGGGACATCGCCAACGCCGGCACCCAGGCTGCCCATCCCAATGGGGCGCAGGACCCGCAGGACATTGCTGCCACTGCTGCGCGTGACCAGCAGCAGGGAACTAACTCTGGCGTCAATGCACAGGGTGCTGTTCGCAACGTCACCGAGAAGAAGTACAACGAGAACATCGATGACGAGACGAAGGAACAGGCCCGTCAGCGCAAGGAGGAGTACCTCCGCCGCAGCAAGGAGTACTTTAACAAGAAGATGCCTCAGGAGCGCAAGGAGCAGACTATCTGGCGCCTGAAGAAGATGGTACTTGAGTGCCAGCAACATCCCGACTACGCTCAGGCCATCGAGACCCTTCTTAACCTCGCAGAAGAGTATGCTGGCCACTCTCGCGCCATCGCTCAGGGCGGCACTGGTACTGTCAGAGATGCCCGCGCCGGCCTTGCTCAAGCAGAGTCCGATCTCAAGACCCTGATTGAGCGCTTCGCCAACGGTACTTCTACCGAGGACCTTTTTGAGTCCATTCAGCAGATCTACCGCGACGCCGACAATGACCGCGAGCTCAAGGACTGGTTCAAGGCTATGGACCGCTACGTCCGTCGCTGCCTCCTCGAGCAAGGATACATCCTGGACGAGGATTCCAACCAGGAGTGGAACCACCTCTACGACCATGGTCGCTACTTGCTCCGCAACAAATACCGCGTTCACACCGACCGTGTTTTTGACGAGATCAAGTTCTTGATCGATCAATTTGACCAGGACCCTCAAAACAAGCGCTTCGGCCTGGCTGTTCAGAAGTTGTTCACGGATCTTGGCAACGACGAGAACGGCAAGCCCACATTCAAGCCCCATCTCCTTAAGGATCTTTCGGAGGTCATTCTTCCCTCCATCTTCGAAAACGTAGCCTACGTTCCTGTCCCGCGCATTGAGTACTCCGACCCTCAGTTCGACGCCGTCATTGAGAACCTTGTCCTCGAATCCGACAACTTCATGCCCAACGTTCTCGAGGTCAACAGCGAGAACTACTTCCTTTGGGGACGCAAGAAGGTTGCCAACAAGCACAAGCAGTCGTTCGAGGTTAAGGTTGCTGGTGTCCAGCTTGACCTGCGTGATGTCAGCTACCACGTCAAGCGCAAGCAGGGCTTCCCATCTATTACAGACACTGGCGTCGCCGACATCCTCCTTGCCGGTGACGGGTTTTCCTTCAAGCTCAAACTCTCTTCTGCGGACAAGAAGGACAGCCAGAACTTCTTCAAGATTGACAAGGTTGATGTTGACATCAAGCACATGAGCATTAAGTTGAAGCAGTCGAAGCACAAACTGCTGTTCGGTCTTTTCAAGCCCGTCATGCTCAAGGTTCTTCGCCCTGCCCTCCAAAAGGCTGTCGAAAAGGCCATCAAGGACCAAGCTGCCCAGCTGGATACTCTCCTATTCCAGGTCAAGCAGGAAGCCGACCGCGCCCTTGACGAGGCCCGCTCTGACCCTGAGAGAATTCCCAACATTTACAACCGCTACGCCACTGCCATGCAAAAGCGTGCCTTGCAGACCAAGGAGAAGGCTCAGGCGGTCGCTGCCGACAAGAAGGTCAATTACGCCATCACAAAAGAGGATTCCATCTTCCCCGACATTAGTCTTCCCGGCGGCATCAGTTCCAAGGCCACCGAGTACAAGGAGCTTGCCCGTAAGGGCGACCGCTGGGAGAGCCCTGTCTTCTCGATCGGCAAGGCCAGTAAGTCAACTGACATTCCCGACGCGCCTCGTATCGAGCGCAAGAAGCACGGCTTGCCTAACCAGCAGGGGCAGTATGCTCCTCACGCCAACACCAATGGCGCATTGAACGGCAATCTGAAGGATGATCCTTCGTCTCTGTATGACGCGCACCCAACTGGCGGTCTCAATGGCAATGTCAACACCCTCTCCACCCCAGCCAACGTTAGTGGATATTAGAGGCTTGGTAATGGTGTAATTTTCTTTTGTTGTTCTAGGGATGGAAATGGCATCATGAGTCGATGGCAGACGAAAACGCTTATACCCAGGTGGAGAGTTTGGGCCAACGGATGAATGGCTTTCATAGTTTAATAACGCGGCTGTCGGTAATAATTCTGTACTAGAATCAAATTGGTTTTTATCCAAAGTCATTTGTCCACTTCGAACAATTGAGAGCAAATGTAGCATGATTCGTAAATTGCATTCCCGAACGAGGTCCAGGTTGGACCTGCTTGTCCGACAAGATTTGCTCAGATGGAAGTCCATCCCATGTCTGTTGTTACCAGTGCGCCATTGATAGTGTGAATACCATCGGCACACAAGCTTAACACAGCCTTTGAGACCTGATCCAAAGGTGACCATCCATAGTTCCAGCCTTTTTCTGCCGGGTCGCCAGTAACTGTATTCATCGTAGACACAACTGAATCACGTTAGCGATGGGCTGAGCGACGATGGACGGGTTTGGCGCTCACCCATGGCTAAGCCCTCTTGATGATACCGAGCAGCACGGCGCTCGTTCACCATGTTGGTCATCATGGGACCGGGTAAAATGGCCAGGCAGCGGATACCCTGAGGGCCGTAAAAGGCCGCCGTGCTCTTGGTTAGGCCAACAGTGCCGTGTTTGGAGACCGTGTAAGCCACGCCTGGGGTACTGTTAGCGGTAATAAGGGAAAACATCCCCCCCTCTCCTCTCAGTGACTTCGAAACTCACCGGCTCTCCCGCCGTGGAGGCCGGCGACACTAATGACGTTCAAGATGACGCCCCTCTGGCCGTCGACGGGCTCCTGCTTGAGGAATTGGCGAATGGCGATTTGGGAGGTGATGAAGGGCCCCGTGGTATTGATGAGGATCTGGCGGTTCCAGGCGTCGAGGTCGCAGTCAGCGACGGGGTCCATCCGGTCCGGGATGCCGGCATTGTTGACGAGGACGTCGAGTTTTCTCTTCTGGCCCGCGTCGTCACCCGCCCCGCCGTCGACCCAGGACGAGACGGCGGCGGCGACGGACTCTGGGGAGGAGACGTCGGCGTGGACCGGGTGCAGGCGGGAGCGGTGGGCGTCGGGGACCTTGGAAGGGAGCTCGGCGAGGGCGTCGGCGGAGATGTCAAGGGCGAGGACAGTGGCGTTGGCGGCGAGGAAATGGGTCGTCAGCGAGAGGCCGAGGCCCGACGCGCCGCCGGTGATTAGGACTGTCTTTGAGGTGTAATCGATGGACATGTTGGCGGTGCGGTCTTCTTTTACTTGTTCTTGTAGTTTTTTCTTCTTCTTTGCTCTTCTTCGGGGAGATTTAGAGGGAGGGTGAGAGTGAGGGTGAGAGTGAGGGTGAGTGTGAGTGAGAGTGAGGGAGATGTGAGTGGCGGGTGACGATAGGTGAGAGCCCACGATATATAATCCTGAGAGCAGGCGTTACGGAAGCCACGAATGGACGGGTTCGGTTTCCGCGTCTCTCTGATACGGGGATGAGTGTTCGAGGTTTGAGTGGTTCAAGTGATTCAAGTCGAGGTGATATGACGAATTGCGAAACAAACTTAGTAGACAAATCGAAATCTTAACCACGAGCAATTCTCCGCATTCACGGTGAAGGGCCTCGATTTCTGTAACCACAAGGACCGAACGCGATTGCGAGTACGACGGGAGGGGGGATGTCTCCAAACCCAACTGTCCCATCTCCTGCGATGCAGCCCAGCGAGCTGTGAACGGGCTGCTGCTTCGGATTGGTGAGAACTACACTGCGTTGCGTTGGGAGCGTTCGAAATTAAATAACGCGTCTGTGCGTAAATGGGAAATTGACAGATGTTACGTACTGCCCCTGTTGAAAGTTTTGGTTGCAATTGTGTGTATTGATGTGTGTCTCCGGAGCAATTCCTGCCCCCTATGTCCTTGGTCTATGTGGGTATGTCCCTTAACACTGAAAACCCCACTTTTAGGTGGCCAGATCTGTCGAATTGACGGGGGTAATTTATGAGGGTTAAATGTGCGTATTTTGTGATGTGTCTGAGTAACTCCTGCGTTGCCCTTGCGCCCGGCCTTTGCCCTCGACTTGGCCCGTAGGAACCCCTTTCCTGGGTGCCTAAGGCCTCCACGAGGCCCACTGCCCGGGTCAAAGCTCGTGGCAGTCCCCTCGTGA
>PUHP01000376.1:0-31139 GCA_006783085.1 Colletotrichum shisoi
GTAGTTTTAATTGATTTCGTACGTTGTGGTTGAATTAAATTATATAAAAGGTAGAAGGGTAGGAGAGAGTGCGTCGCTTGCTATGATGCGTCGCTCGCTATGCAGGTACGTTATTTAAATTAAGAATATATAAGAATTAATTCTAACTTAATTTAAAATAAGTTCTAAATAGATTTAGAATTAATATAGAATAAGTATACTATATTAGAATATTTATTTATAATAAGCTTAGTATTTTTAGTCAAATATACTAAATAGTACTTTAAAATACTAATTATATAGTTTTTAAGTATTCTATATTACTTATAATTAATAGTATGAGTTATTTTAATAAAATAGATTTAGAATTAATTCTAAATTAATTCTATAGGGCTTTAGAAGCATGGTTAGCTAACCTCTAGGTTGCCCCACTTTTGTCTCCACCGCGCTAGTCATTTGGCATGGTCAGGTCATGTCTCCCCCCCCCCCGATGGTCAGCTCACCTACGTCCTCCGGGGTGTTGGGTTATCTTAGCGCGTCTTCGGCCGCGTGCGACCAGGGGCGTGGGTGGTGTATCCTCCCGCTGCGGCGTGGGTGCGGAGTCGAAGGATCGACTTCCCCCCCCCTCCTAGGATTGTGATGGCGCGGGCGCGGGGGCGACGGATTCGGTTTGATCGGCCCCGCTTCGGTGTCGGGCCGAAGGGGAGGGTGTTTCGGACGGGGAGACTGCGGGTTCGGGTGAGAGAGTTGTTTTTTTGACGAGTTTGCGTGAGACAAACTGGGAATGAGTGTTTTATTTATCTCAGAGAGGGCGTATTTGGGGATCCGTTCCTGTTATGTCGTGGCACTGCTGAATGAAGTATGTGTGCGCCGATGGGAAGAGAGGATGAGCAGCTGCAACTGCATCCAAGCTACCAACACAGCTAGGTAATGGACTGGCAGCAGCAAGCAATTGACACGCTTCTTCTGGTCATTTCCTTCGTCTTTATAGGCTTAGGGATTTGTTCTCTGGAAGTGGCCGGTAGAGAATGGCATGCAATTGACTCCTGAATACTCGAGAGCAATGCGGCAATAGCCAAGCACAGTAGGCTGCACCTACTTGGCTGCTCAACTATGAGAGAGAAGACAAAGCGAGGAGTAGATAATTGCAAAAATTGAATACCCAAGTCAGGAATCGAACAGTGACCCTCCATCACTTGACATTGAGGACCTTGATATCCGGCCTCGTCCAGTCTCGCGTCCAGTTGACAAAACAGATGGAAACCAAAGCAGGATTGTCGCAAAAGAGAAACAGAAGATGGCATAGAGAGACCTTGGAATGAAAAAATAATCTTCACCTAGATGGCAAAATGGTAAACTATTGCGAAATGTCTCGCTGCAGAGGGAAGCCAGGCTACTGCAGTCGTATATGGTATTGCTTCCACACAGGAGCAGCCGCACTCAGACCACTCGGCCAAGTGCACTTACTCGTATGCCCCGCTGAACAATGCAATTCTAATTGCTTAAGAAGTAATGGCACGGGGGGGGCTGGGCTCCCCGTGTGGGGGTGGTGAGGTGGTTGCCTGGTGTCGGTACCAGGGTCGGGGTGAAGTCAATATGAAGGACGGTGATGCCTGAGAAACCCATGCCAATGCCTTTCAGTACTGTCAGTTATTCCTGAGTTAGAAATAGTTTGTATTTGATCTAGAGTGCCCGACGCGTCATGCCATCAGGATGAGACATAAGATAGTTACTCTATCTTTGCTTTCCTCTCTTGAAATAGTCACGCCAACTCACGTGAAACGGTTAGAGTACTGTAGTCACATACGTGTTTTGCTACCATGATCTCGATGTGTAACAGAATACCGTAGTAAGATCCGACTCCCTATCCCTAGAACACTGCAGCTGGTTTGTAGACGCGGTGTCCTGCAGATAATCTTATAGACTAGACAAAATCGCATCGGGGTGTAAGGCATACCTAGGAAGAATCTTGCGCGGGATTCTTATGCGTAGGTGACTAGACAAAAACAGCTCGCAGACCGGACATGAAACTCTAAGAATACAAAGGGGAAAGACCGTCGCAGAAAAAAGTCTTAGGAAGGATGCCTTGGGAAGGATGCCTCGGGGAAGGAAGGCACCAACCACCCTTACTAACCCGCCCCTTCCATCCCAAAGTGGCCGCCCATACCTATATACCCCCTAAAAAAAGGTCCCCCTTTCACCCATCCCGTGGCCGAGCGGTTTAGTAGGCGCTTCTCGAAGTGTTTGTTTTCCGAAAACCCGATCGGCCACGGGTAGTGAGTTCGAGCCTCACTGCCGGTTGAAAATCGCATCATCGTTACACCTGAGGTTGGTAAGAATCTCATGCGATTTTCATAGGTTCCGCTGGCCGAAAGGCTAGGGAACTGAACTTTTTGAATTTTTGGGCGAATTTCCGAGGTTAGTTTCTCTTTGCTTTTGCTGTGTGAGTGAGCTTCGTGATGACTGCCGGAATCGGGTGAGAGTTGCTGGTCTTCGTGATTGATGGTGCACTCGGTTCCACTGGGAAACAACCGTGAGGGAGGGCGCGGAAAGAATGACAGTCCCTAAGGATTCTCTACACGCCGGCTGTCATCGAGTATTGTAAGACGTATATACATCTGCTACGACCTGTTCAACATGAGATCTGGATAAGACCTTGAATCGAAGTTGACCTGTCTGTCCTACCTCAGCAGGCTGGCTGTCTTGTGCCTAAACACTATCTCGCGATCCGAGTACTACAGCGGCTCATCTATAATACACCCGTATCTATCTATGTACGAGATCTGGTATCACGGTTCACAACATGGCGGTCTCTATCAGGTTGTCTTCCAATGATTCCTCTCTGAATCTCTTCACTGATGCAGGTCGATCGCCCAAGATCAGTCAGTCACTGTGCCATCATCCATCCTCCACCGAGAACCTCTGGGGAATCTCGTCTTTCTTCGCTTCTAACAACTCGCCATTCTTAACCATTGACTTCAAGAATTGCCCATATGCATGTAAGACTCCAAGATTTGGTCAGCCACGAACGAACCCCCAATCTGTATACCGGCACTAACAGGTCGGGGAAGTTTGACATAGCAGTCATGCTGACCCCGTCGTCCACATGAAGTCTCAATACATGACGGCTGGCAACGCGAAACAGAATTTGCCGGCCATTTACACGAAGTTGCAGAAAAAGACGGGGCACTCTCGAATTGTGCCCGCGGCTCGTGGAAGTTGCTGGACTCGCACACGGCGTGAGAGACGACCTCTCAACACTGATTGGTCTCTCTGTCTTACTTAGCCAAGGCACCTGGCCATACTTAAACCCATCCAAAAAAATTCTTTGATTCGAACTTCTCCATGTGCACGCGAATGCGGGTGTTAGTTGGCGCAAGCAAGATGGTCTTGTACTTCGATAGATTACGGATAGCAACGCTGGCTGACAGCGCGTGCAAGGGGAGAATCGAGCGGGTCACATTATTGAATGCACGGGCCACTGCGTGCGCCTGCCACAGGACGGCAGCGTCCGAGACAACCCCCACCAGACGCTACAAGGTTCCCCCCTAACGCTTTCCAAACTCAATTGGACGTTCTTCCAACAACACAGCACGCTCACGACGTTCGAGGCCAGCACTCAATATAAGGGTTTACGACAAGACATAATTTGGATAGCTCCGATGCCACAAGCTTCGGGAAATTATCCATTGAACAATTGGATTAATGAAGCACTCCACTGTTCTCAGCTCCTGGGGTCTGGGGTCTGGGGTCCGTTACTTGCATCACAATTCGTCACAATCCCAAGCATGACGTGTTTAGCGAGATCCGAGAGAGCCCGCAAACTTGATCAGCGGACCTGACTGAAACTCGCATGCCTCTATGTTGCGTTTACGGCGCCTTCTCACACAAGGCGTGCTGGTTGTTCACAGTATGCATATCGGTTCGTAGCCGAGCCCCTCCTCGACCGCAACCGCCCCCATGTATTTTTGGTTCCAAGCCTCATATGGGGAATGGATAGGCCAAGATTATGAACACCCGATCAAGCTGTGGCAAAAGTGGACGAAGAATCAAAAAGTGGAGTTCAGGCGCTTATGGGCCTCGAAGTACAGATACAAACAAGGGCTCGTTTTCTGTTGTGTGGTGAGGGATGAGTTGAGAAAGCAGAAGGGTCACTACGCCTGTTCCAATGCGTAAGTCGAGTTGACTGCCTACGTGTCTTTCCGACTGGCAGCTTTAGAATTACACTGCCCGAGGGCGGACACGCAAGAAGTAACAGGAGAAGGAGGACGGCACAGTCGTTGGATTATTTACGAACTGTGTACTCCAGACGGGTTCTTATCCCAGCTGGAAGGGGAACAAAAGCATTCCCCATCAAGAATTGGACACCTTCCACACACAACCCATGCCTTGCTTATGGTTTCCTGGCTCGATAGGCTTTCACCCATCGCATGAGGTGGAAACGCTGACCTCGGGGATGAATCGCCCGTTGCGACAACGCTGTCTAACCGGAAATGCTCGAATGTTGACTCCGGCCATCTCGCATATGCAGCCATGAGTTGATAAAGCGACGCAAACCAATCATGTTGCCTGGAGTGCAATTCGAAGAACCAACAGACACAAACAAGCGGGGTTGCCACGCATGTGCATGGAGACAACAACAAGGGGCTTTCTCTTTGAGGAAGGACACATATTCCATATAGCAAGCCCGCTCCCCCCTCACCTCCAGTCTTTCTCTTCCCATCTGTCTTCGTTCTCTCATACCCATCTTGATTTTCGAAAAGACTTGTCACAATAACGCACGACGTCGCAAGAATGGCCGATCACGCCCAGCAGCCAGCAGCCGAGGTAGCTTTCAGTCTCATCCCGTCTGTCCATCAACGTGTATTGTAAACTAACTTTAACACCAGGACTTTGAAACTGATGATGGTGCATCTTCCATCGGTGACTCTGTTGGTTGCACCTTTTGTTTAGCAATTTTTTGGTCTTAAAACTGATAGCATGTAGTCCGGTACCGACTCTCTTGCATCTCTTCGATCCAGCATTCTTGACTATCGACGAGAGAATGGACGCACGTATCATCACATGAGCGATGGCAGTGAGTGATCATGAAATGAAATGAAATTCGTGTTGAGAGGCTAACATTACTCTGTCGCGCGACAGAATACGTCCTTCCTAATGATGAGGTGCGTTGATGGTCTATACGCCAATGAATTGTTTCTAACGCGACAGGAATCTGCAGTTGGAGCAAGATCGCCTAGGTAAAGATTTCTTGTAAGATAATCGTGCTGGTTGGGGCTGACGTCTTGCAGATATGACCCATCACCTGTGGGTTCTGACCTGGGAGGATAGTCTTTGCAACTGTCCAAAGAAGAATGGCGCCAAAAGGGTGCTAGACATCGGCACTGGCACAGGAATCTGGGCTCTGGACTACGGCAAGTCAGTAATGCAAAACGATTTGTTCAACTGCTGACTTTGTGCTAGCTGATGAACATCCGGAATCAATTGTCTGTATTTGAAAATATTGCTCAGGCCGAGTGAGGGGCTAATCTATATGTAGGTACTTGGTGTTGACCTCAGCCCAATTCAGCCGGAATTGTGAGTACTACCCTGAACTTCGGACTGTTGTGAAGTCAGCTAATGGTAGCCTCTAGCGTGCCTCCGAATTGTAGTTTTGAACTGGACGACGTTGAAAAAGAATGGACTTGGAATGAACCTTTCGACTTCATCTTCATTAGATCCATGGTTTCATGCTTCGCCAGCTGGCCAGATATCATTGCCAAGGCGTATGAGTGAGTAGATCCGTTGCTGATGTCACGTTGTTTTATTGACTAGCGTAGAAACCTTGAGCCTGGCGGTTACATCGAGATTCAAGACAACATGTGTCTGCTACGGTGTCAAGATGGAACCATGACTGAGGACTACCTACCTTTGAAATGGATCAATTTGCTTATCGAGGCCACAGATAAGATGGGCTGCTCAATCAACGTCGCTGCCAGTTTTAAACAGATGCTGGAGGATGCTGGCTTCGTGGACGTCGAAGAGAAAAAGAAAATTTGGCCTATCAACCCATGGCCCAAGGATAATAAGCTAAGAGAACTTGGCCATTGGAGTTTGGAAGTTGCCATGAGCGGCATTGAAGCTTCATCGCTGGCTCTTTTCACTCGCGTACTAAACTGGAGCCCGGAAGAGACAAGAGTCTACTGCGCTCATGTCAGGAACGAGCACAAGAAGATTGGAGTCCACGCATACTACGATATGTAAGTTCCTAGCAACAACCCTTCGATTTAAGACGATCTAACTAACCAATGCATCAGTTACGGAGTCTGGGGGCGTAAGCCCGAGAAGACGGATGAGGACGAGGAGACGGCTGCGACTGCGACTGCGACTGCGACTGCCCCTCCCCCAGCTCCAGCACCGGCCTATGCTCCTGCTACTGCCTCTTCTCCTGCTCCTGCAACAGCCGGGAATGAGTCCTAAGACACTGCGGGGCATGTTCAATTGTGCGCAGAGCTCGTCGAGAGCGTTGGGTTGTTACTTTTCTTTTCAACAACATAAATCCATGCCAGAAGTCCGTATCTCTGAGACGTCTGGACTGCCAGATGTCGACTGGCTGGCATGAATGTTTTTAGGCATGAGGGAGGAACAACATTGGTGGGTTGGGCACGGGCAATTATTGTGTCGACCGGATGCGAGAGACAGGTGCCAGCGATGGCCATTGTCGCAGGAGTTCCTCACTCCGCATCCTATATAATTGCGTGAACTGTTGTCACTCATTGTTCTGTGTTTTCTGTTCCTGAATCTTGTGTGACGTTTCCCGCCTAACATCCATCCACTCTTCTCCGGCCTTCGGAGCCCGAGATACCGCAAGCCGAACAAGGCCAAAAGCGAGGAGCTCGACCAAGGACGCTATGGCAGCAGCTGGACTATGATATTGAAACCCGCAAGCTCCGTAATGTTGAAATTTAGAAGAAGACAACAGGCGGTATTTAGACCAGGGAGGGGATGGATCAGGCTTCGACCACGGTTGGTTCAGCCGGTGGTAGACGAACTCTGCTTCGCCAGAAGTACCAACACAACATAACGTCAAGACCTAATACGTGAGCAATGCATGTAAGTTTGCTTCGATTGAGGAAAGAGTCTCAAGCTCTGACTTTCGGAAGGTGATGATAGCTAGGAGAAATCATCCGCTTCGTTCCAGCCAACTGGCGGTATGTACAGTGAACGGCGTCCGGTGTTTGTTCACAGTCCCGCAATCCGTATCTGCGCCCACGCGCTCACTTAGGACCACTGTGAAGCGTTGGGCTTTTTTGGAATGCGATCTGGCGACGATGTTCATCTCTTGACTTCCGGTCACTTGGATTGTGTGTGAGCTCACACTGGGGTCAACGACGAAACCCGGGCTCATAAACTGGCTTGAAGCAGATAACCATATCCTCTGCCTCTGGTGTTGTTTTAGGTGGTCCGAAAAGGCTACATCCCATAATGAGTCTCGATAAGGCGTTCGTCGTTCAGCATGATATCGGTGTGGCTATTTTGCGAAGTGGTACCTCGATGCTTCTGATAGGATAATGATCGCCGGGTCGTCTTGCCGTCTTGATCGTCATATTCTGTAGGGAGAGGCGCTAAAATTTGAACAGAAGATATGGTGTCTTCAGGAAAACCCTTGGGAGAGCTGCTATTCAACTATCGGTCATTAATTGACGGCCCAACATTCGTGAGGGCGAGCCATGCGACCTACAGGTTGGACCAGGCAAACCGTAAGGTGTGCCTTCCGGCGGTGCGCATCGCCTGTGAACGCTACATTATTGCTTATCGTCCCTTAAAACGGGCGTAGAAACAGCGGTGTGAAGCGCGGCTGACTTGAGTGACTCGTCTTTTGCCTTCTTTCCCAAGGCGACTTTTGCCTTGACAACACAGCCGGGCACGCCTGCCCAGATGTGGTGCTCTGATTGGGGCCTTGCCACGCAGCCTACTGTTATTCTCTCCGAAAATGCAGAAAAAATGACAACACACGAGAATCTAGACTGTCTTGATTGTTCAGCATGATGACTTGTTGCATCGAAAAGGAAGGCGGACTTTTTGAGGCGAACATAAGGAACTGGCCCATTCAATTTCAGCGGTGTCGGCGATCAGCATCGAGTGGCCACGCAAGGCAACAGACAGACTGTCGCTTTCTTACATAGTTTGCCTGAAAATGGGGTTGTTTGAAGGTAGAACTTGCCAAGCATGTTTTTATTGGTAACATCTTCAAAATCTCTCATTGGAGTAACGGAAGGAGTGCACGAATCTCGAGAAGGTTAAGAATTGCCGATACCCTCATATCAAGATGAACGAGAGCCCTTGTCTGCACCGCTGTAAGTCCAAGCTCCGGAGCGTTCCATAAACAGATGCGCTGTCAGAGGCCTCCAAGTGACGTCTGAACAAGACAAACATGCCGTTGAAATGCACATCACATATTACCGCCCCGGCAAAACCTCCAAAACTGGCCTGAAGACCGCTGATCAAGCTTCAGCTCTCGGAACACCATAGCAGAAAGAAACACACGATACTTACAGTGACTGTTTGTCGAATGATTGATATAAAAACAGTGTGCGTTTCATAGGACAGGTGCTTTGCAGACTAATCCTGCGTGCTGGTTCCAGAATCCTTGTGTGAAACCAACTAAAAACCCATGAAGTACTTACGATAAATCATGCCAATAAATGTTTTAGTTATCGGCAGCAGCCTGCGTAGAAAGGGAGCCTTTGCTTCTCGGTCATCGACAACTACATCTGCAAGATTTCTGATTGAATGACAAGATGGAAATTTAACAAACACGCCTCTTTCAACCTGTTTCAACTGAAGATGATGGGAATGAAAACACTCAGGAAGGGTATGTGATGCGATGCAAGTCTGCTCCCAGTTTTCCGAAAACCAGCGGCATGGCCAGGGACTAACGATAAGGTATGCACCCTGTGCGCATTGAAGGCTGTCTTACGTCCTCGCTTCGCGCTTGAGCAGCACGCTTACAACCCTTCCGCTTCAAGGAAGAAGACCAACGTTCCAAGTGTGACAAATTGATTCATTGTGATATGAGTGACACTCAAAAATGCTGGGTCTCGAAACAGAGGCTTGATGTACTAGGTGCTTCAATTGTGCTCGCCAATTTAGAGATAATAGCTGTCCTGGTTCAATGATGACCCAAGGACTCTGTAGCAACATATGGTACATCAGGGGCCCATCGGATCAAAAAGTTTATCTTGCGAATCAATCCATCAGTGAATTCTAGAAGAGCATGTCTGAAACCAGAATGCCAAAGGCGTTGGAGCAGTGCAGTTAGCAGACGTGCCACATGAGGGTTCTTTCATGATGCCTTAGACGCAGGATTATATAGATTCGTCGCTCCTCTGCTACGGGGGCTGAATGATACGGCGTTTTGTGGTTTGTCGAGAAGGGGGTTGCAAATCATGTTCTGTGGATTCCATGGGGACAGAATATCTCCGGCCCACCATCGGCCAAAGATATGGAAGGTAAGGCAAGCTGTAAAGAACAGGTCTCGTTCTCGCAAAACGTATCATGTCACATTATAGCCTTATGTCATCGAAGGCAATGCAGAGAGAGAGCGGACCTTATCAATTACAAGGGCCAATACCCACAGTTGACGGACTGAGACACATACGAGGAGGCTACGTTGGCTGTGCTGGAACCAGTCTTACAGGCAATCGTGAACATTCGTCTCGAAGGATATCGATCACTAAGCAAGGTAGAGAGATTATGTAGCATCTTGTCCGCTGAACAGTATGTTGCGTTGTTATCCCTCGCCTTGGAGGTAACACATCTTGTTGTGATGAAGTATGACGGGAAGGATGACATTTAGCATTCGCAGCTGGTCATTAAATCTGATTACAAGCTCCGAAATATGTCTTTTACCTTTGTGTATGGCTGCCCCAACAACGCCGAATCTTCCTTTGTCAACACGGTCTCTTTCCGTCCCTCCTGTTCGTGCCGATTTTCAACTTCACAAGCCGGTAAAGTCCAAGTTTTGCCCACCGAAGTAATGGAATCGATTTGAAACAAGACCGTTGTGAGCGGGTATGCCTTCTACTCTCCCGAGGCCTCGGTCTGATTAACCAAAGGTAAACTGATATATCTTCAATATTTTCAGGAATACGCTCCTAGATCGCTCTGCCGCTCAAACCCTTCAAGACAAGAAGCTCTAACAACAGTCAGTGTATTTGGGCCTACGCCGAGAGTAACGAGAGTCCCAACACGATTCTTCCTCAGATGATGCGCTCCACCGAGGGGTCCGTGTCTAGACGTTGTGCGGAGGCTTCTCGAGTGGTGAGGTACATCATGCCTAAGACCAAAGGTTAAGCTGCACCAGCCATTCTCAATATCTGATTTTTGAAGTACTCTTATGGTCGACATTGCGTGTAGGTATGGATATGCCGTCCGACTATGACACAGGGGGGTCAAGACAATGGATCGAACATCAGCCCTTTCCTTGTACCGCCGGGGGCTTATCGATAAGTTACCCGATGCCTGGAATACCGCACACAGTTCGAGCAAGCAAGGGACCAACAGACCACGATAATGTGTTCTGGCGCAATTGATCAGATTTCGATCCGAGTCGGGTCGCATGTGCATTCGAATCGATTGCATAAGGCGACAGGCAGGCACGCTGCACAGATATTGATGAGACTCACCACGACTGGGACGGCAAGAGTATCATTCATTGGGAAAGTGGATGAGCCTCAATAGCGGAGCTATTACAGCCCAATCATTGGATAAGCTTTTTACATGGATTTAGTGGACATGGGGGTCGGCGCCAGGAGTTGGGTTAAGATTACTCTGTGTTTGGTGCCAAAGGTTAGAGGTCAGCTTTCGAGACGTGGTACAGCTTGTGGTGACTGCTTCTGAAAAGCTCCAAAAAATCCTATAAGTAGTTGATCTCCCATGGAGCGTCTTCTCGTGGGTTCGTTATCCTCACATGCCACTGCTTTCAGTAGCCTCTCACATAAGCGGATATCTTGCAATACTTTAGGCTCCAAAGTTCCGGCACCGAACCACCCATACAGCCCGGAACCCGCGTTCCTGGCTTGTAGATAACCATGGCATCGACTTCGAACGTGTCCGTGATCAACGGGTATGCATTTCGCTGGCTCCCTACCATAAACCTCCACTTGGCTCTCACTTCCAATAGGAAGCTTGACTGACTATTGTTTCCCCAAGCGACTCATCCTCCGGCTGCACCGCCGACCCTAACGAAGCTCGACGACTCCAGGATGAGCGCCTTCAGCTCTTCGTCGGCGACGATGCAACCCCCAACCCAATGATGCCCCACATGACGACCTCTTCCCAGAAGTCCATCGCCACGCACAAGAAGAAGACGGCGAAGAAGATCAACGAGATCATGTCCAGGGTCCAGCGATGAATAACATGATGTACCTCTGATATTTGGAGAGGGGAAGTACTCATTCGTCCACAAAAACTGAACTGTAAGTATACAGCAGCACCCCACTGAGACAGAGAAAGACACTTACATGACTTGTTGACTAGACCCCAAGCCCAGAAGCCCACCTTTCCCGCCAAGTCGGGAGGCCGTGGCACCACAACGCTGTCCCGGCACCCAGCACCGATCCGGCCCCACTTGACCGTGAGTTCACGGCCGTGTGTACTCCGTTGCCCCGGACCCGAAAGTCTAATAGCGGGGCGGGATCCCACGTTCGCCAAATGGTGTGACGTGGAACGCAACCCAGAGATCCCCGCCCGGCGTGCGATATCCAGTCCAGGCACAACGAGACCCGGCGGGCATTTGTCGACGCTGATTGCACCGCCCGCCGCGCCCTCGTCGCATGGATGGTGCAGCTCGACCTCGATTGGGTGCAGATCCCCAACTGGATGCCTTTCAGCGAAGAAACAGGCGAACCATTCGCGTCGGAAGTACATAATGGGAATGCCCACCTACCCCCTCCAGTTCTTTCCCCATCCCGTCTCATCATCCCCTCAAAACGCTACCCGCCCGACCAAACCCGTTTTCCTTCCAAACACGATCGTTTCGTTTCCGACATCGTCACATCACCTCAACAAAACCCCAACATCGGAGATTTTCGACCCTAGGCTCCCCCCGGGTTACGCTCCAACCAAGAAGCCACCGCCCCTGTGTTGCTATTGGTGACCGATCGACCAGCCCTTGTCAAAGCGCGCACTCTCCGCAACAGCGGCGCAAAAACACATGCAACTTCCCGCGCGCGATCTCAGCAACGTCAAATCAAGGTGTGCAGATGTCACGGTTGCATAGCCCTGCAGTTATTGGTACGTCTCTGGCGCAGCGGGAAGTGCATAACAGCGTGACGGTAGGACCCTCCAAACCCCCCCCCCCCCCCAATAAGACAAAAACCACCGATGGCAATATTTGTAAGTGTGCGTGTGCAATTAAACAGTTAGATAATACCGTACAAATTGAAGCCGGCCTTTCAAGCCTCCCCAGAACTCCGTGGATATCATGCAGTGCCCATAGTCATTCAGTCGTGATGTATTTATTGTTGTTGTTGGCGCATTTCAGCTCACCGGGTTCTGGTTTCCCGCAATGAGAGGATGTAAGGCAAGTCTGTCGAGTCTGTCCGCGTCGCCAGGCGGATGACGGAGCCTGAGGTAGAACTTCCCGACACCCCCGATCTCAGACTGGCGTTTGACGAAGAGTGACCGGGACCGTATGCCAGCCGGGTCTGGGCGAAGCTGTTTAGGCTCGAGGACCTAGATATTGCTCCGGCTAATGTGCCCAGCGGAGTGGCGGGCGCCGTGCGATACTGAGCCCATGTATTGGCCGAGGAGTTTCGCGCATTCGCCGTCGGCTCTCTCCTGTTGTAAGAGCCCTGCGTGCTCAGCGTTGCTGACCGGGACAAGCTGCGTGGCGTGGTAGGGTTGGTCACCATTGGTGCGTCGTTGTCGATGTCGCTGTCAGAATCCTCGCCGGGCCCGTCCAGAGATCCCAGAACAGCAGGATCGAAAGGTCGCATGCCGCGTAGTATCGCAGCAAATAGATGCATCAGCTCGCGGAACTGAGCGTTCGATATCAGCCGCGTGGAGAAGCGTGCATATTCGTATGTGGATAGGAAGTCCGCAGTCGTCGAATTAAGCGAGATGACACCCAGACCAGCCAGGTAGCTAAAGTAATCGCGCAGACTCATGGGTAGAGGCCGCTGCAGAAAAGCCACAGCATCGGCATCGAGCAGCGGTGGTTGTGCAGGAGAGGAAGGGTCGGGAGGCGCTAATGTCAGAGCTTTCGCTTCGATAAGGTTCGGCAGTTCGGAGAGGACGGTGCTATACTGCAGATCCGGTAGGTCGATCGAGTTTGGGGATGACCACCCGTAGTGCTCGATTTCGCCCCAGACAGGTCGTCGAGGTGGTAGCGCAATGCCCGTTTCCTTTTCTGTTGTTGCTGGCTTTTTCAAGGTCGGGAGCTGGAATCGCTTCCTGGCCGCGCTGCTTCCGGAGTTCTGCTTCTCTACCAGCACTTCCTCCATGTCGCTGCCTGACAAATTCGTCTCGATCCGTGGTCGCGCTTCGTAAGCAATGGCGGCGCTGCGCTTCAGATCGGCCGTGATCATCTCGTAGACCTTCTTGTTCACGTCGCCCTTCTCGATGGGGACCCATGGCTTTGGGATGGATGCGAGGATCGTCTTGTTGAGATACAGTCGCGTCGCGTAGATGAAGGAGACGATGAGGAGGGTCAGAACCAGAGCAGCGGCAATGATCCATATGTTATATGGCTGATTGTTCGAGAAGGCCTGGTAGATGGTGTCGCCGGGGGTGACGAGAAGGAGGATGGTGAGGAGGAAGCAGAGGACGAAGTAGAAACTACCGTATATGAAACGGAAAATCGCTCGTGGGGAGAACATCGGAGAAGAATAGAGGGGGGTTCCCAGCGTTGAGAATTCAACCCGGGAGGCGACGAGTTTTCGAGTCGAGGATCATGGACGGACGAGCCAGTGCATGAGGGAACGGCGCAACCCGGAAAAGCATGGCTGGGTGAAAAAGGAGCCGGTGCGCGAATAGCAAAAAGTGCCGAATTGGGCAAGCTACAGAGAAGAGTCAATGTTAGACATTACATAGGGAAGAAAGGGTAAGGTAAGGTTGAGGGAGGGAATGGAGGTTGGTGGACAAGAAACAGAAGAAAAAAAACAGGAGGCGAAGGTTGCGCGGACTTGTTGCGTGAGGGTGACGACGAACAGGACGGGACGGGGACAAGCTACAGGCGCGAGAGGTTGGTTGGGGGGCACTGCTTTTGTTCTGTTTCGCTGAGCGGGCTTGGCGGCAGGACCAATCTGGACATGCACAAAGCTCAGGTGGGGGCGGGCGGAGGCATTCCCTCCCATGCTGACCCTTGTAGCTTCCACGCTTTCCATGGCCTAATACAGAATTCGGCTTAGCGGCGCAAGTGGGTGAGCGGCAACGGGCACTAACTTTTCGATTTCCAGGCGCCCGCGCCCAAAGAGAAGAGCTCCCTACAATGGGATGGAATGGTAGAGGAGCAGTCCTCGGCATGAAAGATCTTTTTTTACCTGCCGCGTTGGCTTGGGGAAGCATGAGCCTGTGACTAGCGTCCATTGTCTTACACGTGCAGTGGTGCCCAATCGCCGGCATCCAATCGTCTCAAGGCATTCCTCTTTACCGGCTGGCCCAGACGGACGAGGCTTGCGCACCTCAGTTACATGTGACAATTAAACTTGCGGTCACGGATCGTCTGATGCAACCAGAACTACCGCTGTCCTGACATTTATTTTAGATGATACAGGTCGTTATGCCGTTATGCATGTGCCGTTTTCCCCACCGAACGCCCTCACAATTCGTGATAGTACTGCGCTACCACATATGAAACAACTCGCTTCTAGCGTGTCTGCTGCATCTCGGGAAGTCGAGTTCTGTCCTCTCTCGGGAAATCTTGTAGGGCTGCGGCCTCCTTCGCCAATCTTATGTCCGTGCGAGTCAACCTCAAGTCGCTGCTGTACGGTTCAAACTCCGCAATCACCTGGCCTAGACCCGTCTTCAAGCTTGTAATCAAAGCATCCACCTCTGGCGTGGCTCTGTCATGTTCGACATCGGTCCAATGGATAGGAAAGCTGGCCTTGAACGCCTCGATCTTGCTGATGACAGTGGTGAAAGTCCGGACGATGGTGGTAATGTCCTTGTGGACCCTGCCAAACGGATCCTCCACCAGACTGTTGACAGCCAGCAGGCTAAGCACGTCGGTCGCGTTGACATACTGACTCAGCTCCGAATACGGCGCTCCGAGAACAACGGCGGTAAGGCGATTCCGGAACTGCTGACGGAACATCCAACCGACGTACTCGTTACTGATAACCTTTAGAGCCCACGTCTGGAGTTGGCTCTTCAGTTGAGGGGAAGACAATGCCTCCTGCTGCTCCTTGCTCAAAACCTTGTCACGGGCTCCTCGGAGCGTCTTCTTCGCGATGGGGCTCAGCTGTGACACCGGCGAGTTGCCGGGATGGCGTCCAACCTGGGTGAGAGCCTTCTCCACCTCGCCACGCATCGTTCTGTTTACTGTCTTGCTCTGGAAGATAGGGTCCTCCTTCAAAGGCGCCGATGACCGAGCCCGCACTTCCTCAGGCTGGACAGGAGCGGCTGGCACGACCGCAGGCTTTCCGTATCCATCGATCCTGCTCTCGATTGTCTTGATGACGCTGATGCAGTGAACGAAGATATGTGACCAGGTGGACCCATCTTTCCTATCGATGTCCTGGAAGATGGCCTTGCGTCTACCTTCGTCATTACGAGCGATGTACGCCAGTTCCCAGAGGGCAAAGCACTGCGTTCGTTAGCTTGAGCATGACACACGACACAAGAGCTTCCAACGGAAGGCACTCACCCGAATTTGGTCTTTCTTGCTCTTGAGTCCGTTGAGAAGACTGCCGTTCGGATCCTTGGATTCGCTCGTGAGAGGCTTGCCATTCTTAAGTGGGGGCTTGACCATGAAAGTCGAGAAAGCATGGTTCGCCGTCTTCCAGACAGTGTTGATCAAAAGCCCAGCCATGACGCAACGGAAAATCAGTGGCAAGTCCCAGGGCTGGGTGGGCGGTAGCATGTTTGATTTGGGAATGTTGTAGAAAGGCCGCAAGAAAAACAAAGCCCATCCCCAGACGAACGATCGCAAAAGCGTCATGTGAACTATGGCGGCGATGGGAGCGACGCTGAGGCACCGTACCCCAGACTGAATAAGAATAGCAGGCACTTCGCCCAAGACCTTATTCAGTGAAGCATCTCCCGAGGCCTTGACGTCACTTCCTTCGGGTCTCGACACGTTAATGATGAGTCGGTCGCTGTCGTGGTAGAAGTGGAAGAACGCCTGGGCCACGGCACTGACAGCCATATAGGTGAAGAAGCCCAACGTTCTCTCGTTCACCCTGGTGCGGTTGCCCCCACTGTAGTACGTGACCCATCCCAAGTTTGCGCTGTCCGGTAGGGACCACAGGTAGACATGACTGAACAGCGCGCTCGAAAAACTGTAGAAGAGAAATGCCTCAAGGGTATGTATGCTGAAGAAGTACTTCGTGAACGCGTGGAAGGTCGAGTTGGAGGCGCGGGCACCGACGTGGTACTGCGCAATACGCAAGACCAGGATCGACAGGCCGCAGGTGAAGAGGAATAATGTTCGGAAGCCGGCGGGGCCAATGGGAAACCAAGACCAGAAATCTGAAGGCAACATGTCAGTTGAAGAGCTTCGCGGACTTGCATCGCGCGGACGACTACGCACAAGAGGTCCAGCCGGAGAGCAAGACGGCTTGCAAATAAGATAGACCTAGAAGAATGGTCGCCGTGGAAGAAAATCGCCTTTGCAGCGCAGGCTGCAGAAAGTCCTTATAAGGAGCCCTTCTGACTGTTGCCGGTGCCATGCTGAAGTTGAATGGTCATCGAGACCGGATGTTTGGGGCGAGGTTGGCGAGGCTGCACTTGGACTTTGTGCCGTGACCGGGTTAGATAGAAGTAAATAATGTAAAAATCTCCAGTGCAACAACAACCGCAGCTCCGGATCGAGCTTGCCTGAGCACCAACCTTGTCGGGACCCGCCTTAGAAGAAGGACTGAGCCACAAGCATCACGTGCTGATAAGACAACCAGGCACCACAATTGTGAACGCAAAATGATTGGTTGGAAGGAGGCATCTTACGTAGTGTTCCAGCCACATCCAACGACGACATACCGGTTCCTGGCGGCCATTACGAGTCTGTGTACCACCTGCCCTTCCCCAGACATCGCATCCCACCTTGTTGTTGCTGGCCCAGGTTGATTCACCATCGAAACGACACGTCGCCATTCTTTTGATACCCTTTTCTCGCAATTCGTTTTGCGCTTGCTATTGCCACAATGTCTTATGATCAGCTATCATCCCTCGAGGCCGGCCGATCAGGCCGCCAGGGCAACTACACCGACGACCCTGAGTTCAAGCAACTCCAGTCTCAGTTGACCAACAAAATCTTTAACCTGCGGCGCAACATCCAGCAGCTCACTACGGACGTGAACATTCTCGGAACGAAGCGCGACACCCCCCGCGTTAGGGAACGAGTCCACGACCACCTGGAGAAGACCCGGGACCTGTGCAAGGAGATTGGAGATGGAGTCAAGAAGCTCCAGACCTGGGACGACTTGACGGTTCGTGCCACTTCAATGTGGAGCGCGTGATTGTTTGCTAATTTTTGCGTTAGAAACAACAAAAGTACGATCAGTCCAGAATGTCAACCGACTTCCAGAACGTTCTCCGAGAGTTCCAGGACATCCAGAGGAAGGCGCTCGAGAAACAGCGGGCATCCGTCACGGCTGCGCGCGCGGTATCGGAGGGCGAGGGGGCCGACGCATCGGCCGGAAACGACGGTCGGCTCGAGCTACAGCAACAGCAGCAGCAGCAGGAGGTCAGCCGCCTGGCATCACAAGATGAAGTGGATTTCCAAGAAGCGCTCATCGTCGAGCGCGAAGAGGAGATCCGGAACATTGAGCAGGGCGTTGGCGACCTGAACGTACTGTTTAGACAGGTAGCGCAGATTGTGACGGAACAAGGGGAGCAACTTACATCGATTGCGGACAACGTAGAAGACGTGCGCGACGACACTCGCGGCGCGCAGGTCGAGCTCCGACAGGCGGCCAGACACCAGAAAGCAGCACGCAACAAGGGGTGCTGTCTGATGCTGATTCTGGCCGTCATCCTCACCATCATCATTCTAGCAATCGTATTGGATTAGCATTGCATAGGGCATTGGGTCTTGTGTTTGTTTTCATTGGTATTGCTACATCGGCGTTTGGGTGGCGTGTCGCTATTAATGTACATTTTCTCTACAGCCAAGGAATCTGATTCCGCAAATCTATTTTTTGCCCTGTTCACGTGGGTTTGCACGTCTCCACTTGGTTTGTTTTGACTCTATGTGGAAGCGCTCTCTTTTCCGGCAGGGTTTGATGGTGTCAGGCCTTGGAAACACCCTGTCTACCACTCTGGAGGAGACCTGACCGAAGACCATGGACGAGATCCAGTAAACAAACACGCCGGCGGGCAAGTTGCTACAGAGTGTGGGCACAATTAGCGCCGAGACGAGAAGAGCCCTATGAAGGCGAATTCTCCATTTCAGGCCGGTAGTCATGTATGTCTGGTAGTCTCCGAAATCGAAAATAAGCTTTCTCATTTCCACTTGTTTCGGGAAAACAGCATAGCCCATGGTCAACATCAGCATCCCAGGTAGGAGCATTGTGGTATCGGCCGCCGTGAGATCGGTGAACCATAGCATGCCGCCATTTGCCATACCGGTCTCCACGGTCGAGCTGAGAGACTGGAGGCCGTTTGAAACGGCTTCGGCAGGCGACGCCAGAGCCGCTGACGCCTGCTCCGAGACAGAAGCAGCTGCGTCCGTGGCGGGCACGGTGGTCTTCCGGTGGTGGTTGGGCGACAGCAAGGACAGCCAGCCGCCATGGGCACCACAGAGCCGCCTCAGGGTTTCAGACATGAGGAACCAGAAGGGTATTCCAAGCACCGGGGCCCAGGCCTTCCAGTCCTGGTATCCCCGATCCTTGAGGATCCTTTTCCGAGTCCGGGCCATTTGCAGGGTTTCCTTCAAGCGATTGCTGGAACGAAGTTGAAACCTCCAGGCGTTGAGCATGGGTGCGATTTCGGTCTGTTTGTTGAGGATATGCTTGGCGATCATCTGGAGTGGTGTTCTGACGATGGCGACGGCAAAGGCTGCGAAAATGATTGTGGTGCCCCAATGTCCAGTAGGGTGGAGGGAGTTTAACCAGATGAGAGCATTTCCGGTAGCGTGGATGCTGCTCTCGACGTAGGCGCCCATTGCTAGATTTCTAACACCTCTCGGCCTCTGGGATACCACCGGCACCATCGAGATCAGAGTAGGGCGGAGAGAGGCAGAGCGTGAGAGCGAGCTTGCTGCTGAGAAGCCCAAAGGTTGGCGCAAGCCGGGCGTGAAAGCGCAACGCGCCGCTCTAAGGGAAGCCATGATCATATGACCATACGCTCATCAGAGGGCCGTTGGGTTTGGAACAAGTAGCCTGGTCCTGTCGATGTAGAGTATGAGCTTCCGATGGATCCAGGGTTTGGAGACTAGACCAGGTAAGTCGAGAGTTGATGTTGGACTCGGGCGTTGAACAAGAACGAGATGAATCGGTCAATAGTGGACCATGGCACGGGCCATCCAGCACCAGGTCAACTCTTACTGACCGCTCCCGTCACCGCGTCACCAGTCAGCCCAGCACAACTTGGTCCAGCTCGCCGGGCCGGAAAAGACCCTTGTGGGGCCCACTGTCCACCGCCGCAGAAAGGGCGTGCGTAGGTACTCTACTAATACCATGCTACCTTCGCTGCAGCTTCCCCCGCCCCGTTTTCAAGCTTGCTGTATCCGTACAACCTGGCCAGTTTCCGTCCCGTCCACAGCGCCTACACCTCATCCCACCTACAACGACGTCAACGGGCAATGCTGAAGCTGGACCAGACCGCCGTCCTCTTCGGCCTCGACCGCACTCTCTTTTTCTCCTTTTGAACAACACCACGGTCGCTGCGAAGCAAACGAGAAATAGAACACTTAGACCTATCGACCCCACGATTCCCTCGATCCCGCGATCCCCCGATGCCCGAAACCTGCTCAGCGCCGTCTGGGCAGAAGCCCTTCTCCTTTGGCATCGATCCCTGGACCCTCGCCTATGTCGTTGTGCCGGCCATAGCCTTAGCTCCGATAGCAGCCTTTATTATGTTCCCCCTCATTATGAAAGCACTCGGGTCCCTCTTGGGATTATACCTGCGGAAGAAAACAGAGGGAAGGAGAGCTCAGCTCTTGGAGCTCATGAACGCAGAGCAGCAGTCCTTCAAGCAAGCATCCAAGAAGGGCGCGGACAGCAGCAAGAAAAATGTGCAGGCACAAGCTTCAGGAAGCTCTGAGAAGAATGACGTAGGCTGGGCCGGAGTCGTTGGCTTCTTCCACCCTTTCTGGTGCGTCCATTGTGAACGTCGACTAGAGGCAGTCAGTCGCTGACAGCCCACAGTAATGCCGGTGGAGGTGGAGAGCGAGTCCTCTGGGCTGCAATCAAAACCACACAGGAGCGCTATCCAAACGCACTCTGCGTTGTCTATACTGGTGATCATGAAGTAAACAAGCAGGCCATGCTTGCGCGCGTCAAGGTTTGTGCCCCTTAAGCGCACAACCCCTCATTTACACATGCTCACGGAATGTCTCAGACGCGGTTCAACATTGACCTGCACCCCCCTTCTGTCAACTTTCTCTACCTGAGCACGCGACACCTTGTCTTGGCCTCAACATGGCCTCACTTTACACTTCTTGGACAGTCGCTTGGATCTGTGGTTTTGGCTTGGGATGCCTTCCAGCTGCTGGTCCCAGACATCTTTATTGACACCATGGGCTATGCCTTCTCCCTGGGCCTGTCCAAGCTTCTCTTCCGGAGAGTCCCTACTTGTGCCTATGTGCACTATCCCACGATCTCAACCGACATGTTGGAGTCGCTTGACCCCAAGTCCACAGCCGGAACACAGGGCGTCAATGCCGGCAAGGGCGTTGGTATCCGCGGCAAGGTCAAGAAGTTTTACTGGAAGATGTTTGCGGCCCTTTACTCTAGGGTTGGGTCCACTGTGGATGTGGTCATGACGAACTCGACCTGGACCCAGGGCCATGTCCAGAGACTCTGGGGCCCTTACCGTCAGGCTAAGGCCAGAAACTACCCCATCGCCGTCAACTACCCGCCTTGCGCCGTCGAGGAGCTTGAAGAGGCCGTAGAGGTCTCCGAGGCCAGCGAGAAGAAGCGGGAGAAGGCACTGGTCTACATCGCTCAGTTCCGCCCCGAGAAAAACCACACGCTCATCATCCAGTCTTTCGCCGAGTTCCTCAATACCAAGTCCGAAGCCGCAAAGGACGCGAAGCTTGTTCTCATTGGTAGCGTCAGGGACGATCACGATTCGAAGAGGGTGTATACGTTGCGCCTTTTGGTTAACGAACTCGGCATTAAGGACAGAGTCGAGTTCCACCTGGACGCTTCGTGGCCCGAGATCCTCGACTGGCTGCAGAGAGCCTCGGTGGGTGTCAACGGCATGTGGAACGAGCACTTTGGCATTGGCGTGGTCGAGTACCAGGCCGCCGGCCTGATCTCCGTCGTCCACGATAGCGGTGGTCCCAAGCTCGACATCGTCATCAAGATCGACGGTGAGCCGACGGGTGAGTAACTTGACAATGAACAACATCTTTGCAAAGCCACATACTAACTTGGGCGCAGGTTTCCACGCCACGAATGTCAAGGAGTTCGCCGAGGGCTACGAAAAGGCTCTTTCCATCAAGGATGCGCTCCCCGTCCGTCTGCGGGCGCGCCAGTCGGCTAAGCGATTCACCGAGAGTGAATTCGACCAAAAGTGGATTGCACAGATGGAGAAGCTGGTAGCCCTGACGGCCTAGTCGTATCTGTTGCTCTTGCTTGTATTTCTATATGTACCTTACTTTATTTATAGACTCGAGGATACCCCTTTCCTTCAGATAACCTCAACAAACATGGACCATGTTTCATAGATTCTCGTCGTCCCTGCGTGAAGTCGTGCTGTTTGGTGGTTTCAAACCGTGAACGCGCCACTGTTCTTCTGCCGCGGCTCGCTCGCCGCCTCGAACACGCCGCCGTCGAAGATGATGCCCTGCACGGCACTACGGCCCTCGGGCACCCACGTGACGTCGTGGCCCTTCTCGAGCATGCTGGCGACGGTGTCGTTGTCGAAGGCGTATTCGAAGGTGACGGTGTTGGGCATGAGCTGGTCGTGCAGGCGTGGTTCGCGGAGGGCCTGCTTCATGGTCCGGCCGTGCTCGAGGACGTGCCAGGCGACCTGGGCGGTGGAGCTGATGATGCGCGAGCCGCCGGCGGCGCCGACGGTGGCGTAGAGGGTGCCGTCCGGGTGCTCGACGATGACGGGGGTGATGGAGGAGAGGGGCCGCTTGCTGGCGCGGACGAAGTTGGCGGGGGACGGCTCGAAGCCGAAGGCGTTTCGGACGCCGGGGATGGAGAAGTCGTTCATCTCGTTGTTGCTGGGGGTTTTTTTTTTGTTAGTGGGAGCGGTTCTTTATACCATCAAAGAAGGGGGGCTACGAACAGGATCACGCCGGACAGGGGGTCCATGATCTGGGCGCCAAATAGGAGGTTCACGGTCGTGGTAAGAGACGTGGCCATGCCCGACTTGTCCGCCGTCACGATGTGCGAGGTGCCGAACCCTTCGCTCGCGTATATGCCGTGGGGGTCGTACCGGTCGACCGGCTGCGTCTGGTTGTCCAGGATCCTGTGGCGGATGTCCTTGGCGGTGGCCTCGTCGATGAGGGTGTCCTCGAAGGGGCCGATGCCGTCGACGAAGTCCGGGTCGCCGAGAAGGGACCTCGCGCCGTAGGCGAAGCGCAGGGCCTCGTCGAAGCGGTGGACGCCGAGGTGGGTGTCGGCACTCTCGGAGGGGTCGAACTGCTCCATGATCTTGAGGGTGTTGAGGCACACGGCTCCGCTGGCGGGGGAGCCGACGGAGACGAGACGGTGGCCGCGGTAAGAGATGGATAAGGAGGGCCGCGTGACGACCTTGTAGGACGACAGGTCGTCGAGGGTGAGAGAGCCGTTTGTGGCGCGGACGGTGGCGATTATGGACTCAGCGATGGGGCCGGAGTAGAACGCGTCGGGGCCCTCCTCCGCGATCTTGGCGAGGGTGCTGATTTAGTTTTTAGTTATGGTTTCTAGAGACGAAGGGGATGTTCTGAACATGCTTACGCCCCGTATCGTTTGCGGTAGATTGTGTCACCGAGTTGAAGAAGTGTACCTGGAGTTTGTCAGTTGGAGGAGCCCACCACCAGTGACTGGGACAGACCGAAGACTGACCGTTCGGGGCAAACTCCTCGGCCCAGACGGGGTCCTCGACGAGGAAGTTGTACTGTCCATTGATGGCGTTGGCCATGTATCGCACCAAGTCTTCAGAGACTCTAAAGCCCGTTGTCGCCAGTTGCGCGGCCGGGGTGACTACGGCCTTCCAAGGCAAGACCTGGGAAATCACTTTAGCCTCTCGGTTCCGTCCCGACCGATTCCATGGTGACCGGATCACTCACGCCGTACTTCTTGTGGATGTATTCCAACCCACGGACCTCGCTCGGCACGCCGACGGCCAGGCCGCCGTAGACGCTGCCCTCGATGTTGCCCTTGTACATGTCCTGGAACGCCGCGGCAGGCGCCGACTCCCTGAAGTCGACGGACTCGTAGTTCCCATCGGCGTCTCTCACCACCACGAAGCCGCCGCCGCCGATGCCCGAGTGGTACATGCCCACGGTGCCGACACAGAAAGTCGTACCCACAAGCGCGTCAACGGCGTTTCCCTGGTCGCAGGTTAGTTTACACGTGGGACATTACACGTTGCTCCCAGGCGTTTCAGAAGCATTCGACTCATCGAAAGTGAGTTTTGAGGGGGGGAGACGTACGCCGCGCGCAATCAGGTCACGGCCTATCTTGCTGCATTCCACGGCCTCGCTCGCAACGGCGCCCGAGCTGCCGGCGTGCGGGTTGAAGACGAACTGCGGCACCGTCGCGGCTGAGGTTGAGCGGAGCTCGGCCAGCAATAGTAGAGAGGCATAGCAGCGCCATATCGAGTGGGAGGATGACGGTTCTAGCCACGGTCAGTAAGCTGTTTACGTCTGCATCAAAGAAAATGTACCGATGGCATTTTCATGGGACGAACTCACTCATCTTGAGCGGCCCAGAAGCGGAAGGACGGGCCTGTCTTTGAACCCCAACTCCGGACGATAGCTCCGAGAGTCGACGGCCGAAACCCCGATAAGAGATAACAACCCCAAAAAACGGAGAGTGACGTTAGATGCCTAACTCTGGATGTCGTCACGCAAGTGCTGTCTCTCTCTTTCTCTTATCTGAAGGACAGCGTTCCTATCCCTGGGTACTCACTCTAAGCAAGCACGACGCAGGACGTAAGGCAAGTAAAACTGAGGGGGCTTTCTTTAAGGAGTAAGCTCGTTCCGTAGTCGGGGGGGACATGACTTATTTCTACTGGATCCTCCCCCCTCCACCCCCATCGATTGCGACAGACCGAGTCTCTATTACACTACGGGCACAACTCACAGGGACCACCCCCCCGATCCGGCAGGCACTGATAAGCGACTTGGGGTAGGTACTTAAAAAACCGGGGGCTGCCGGAGTGGAGTCTGGAGGTGCGCGCATGATGGCGGTCATGCTCAATCGCGGCCCCACACCACGTGGCCCAGCGTGCCAGGGACACCAATCAGCAGCCGGCGAATTGGGTAATTCTCAGCACCTGCCAACCGCTGGGCCCGTCAACTTTTTTTTTCTCTTTCACAGGCCGCAAGTTTGAAGTCACAAGCTTCATGATCCTCCCTGTTCTCACGGCGAATCGGTGATACTTTTTTTCTCTTTCTCTCCCAAGGTCTTTGTTATATCGGGTCTCGATTACACACAGGTGCGAGTTTAGCTTTGACCGAGTCACACCGTCGGCAATTGGTGTCTTTCCCAAGCCGTAACCAATTTCATTCAAGGAAGAGAAGACTTCCTTTTTTTTTTTTGCCCGGACATCTGATGAGTTGGTCACTGCGGCTTCTTCCGAGACTCACTTCATCTTATTCTTCACTTCGTCCGGCGGTGATCACACTCATCTGCCCCGGCCGCGCTTACTACGCCTCGGCCGCACCCCTCCACCCACTCATACGCAAGATCAAAATGTCGTCAAATACAGACACGCCGCAGCCAGCCCAGGCACCTCAACAAGGCCAGGGTCACGTTCAGGGGTCGGAGCGGAAGAAATGGCAAAGCAACAACGGAGGCAGGCCCAACGGCAACAAGCGCGTGTTCCAGGGCCAGGGCCAAGGCGGGCGCGGCAAGGACAAGCAGCGCAAGTCGAAGCGTGAGAGGAACATCACCGAAGGGTCTTCGGAGGAGGTCTTGGCGGCCGATGTGCAAGCGCTCATCGCGTCCCGCAAAGAGTCTCTACCAGAGCCGGCTGCGGCTGCGGGAGCGGCAGATGCGGGTACCGGCACGGACACGGAGGTGAAGGAAGGCGATGCCGAGGCCGAGGCCGAGACCGCGGCCGAGACCCAACCCCAAACCCAACCCCAAACCCAATCCCCGTCACAACCCGCCCTCCCGGCCCCCTTCACCGAGATCGAGGTCGAGGTCCTCGCCCTCTCCTCGACGGGCGACGGCCTCGCCGTGCACGCAGGCTCCCCGCCCACGCAGATCTACGTCGTCCCATTCGTGGCCCCCGGCGACATCGCAAAGGTCAAGGTCATCCGCCACTTCCCCGCCGAGTCCTACTCCATGGCCGACTACCTCTCCGTCGTCACCCCGGGCCCGCTGCGCGACGACACCCGCGTCAATTGCAAATACTTCACCCAGTGCTCCGGCTGCCAGTTCCAGATGCTCAGCTACGACACCCAGCTCGCCCACAAGCGCACCATTGTCGAGAAGGCCTTCCGCAACTTCTCCAACCTCGACCCGTGCCTCGTCCCGGACGTCGGTGAGACCATCGGCAGCCCGCTGCAGTACGGCTACCGCACCAAGCTCACACCGCACTTTGACGGGCCTCCGGGCCACCACAAGAGGAACAAGCCGCGCCAGGCCCTCGACCGCGTCCCTGACATCGGCTTCAACGTCAAGGGCCGCCGCGCCGTCCTCGACATCGAGGACTGCCCCATCGGCACCGACGCCGTCCGTCTCGGCATGAAGCGTGAGCGCGCCCGCATCGCCCGTGACTACGGCACCTACACCAAGGGCGCCACCATTCTTCTCCGCGAGAGCACGAAGCGCTACCCGAAAAAGGTCATCGGCGGCGGCGGCGACGGCAACGCCGCTGCGACGACGGCGGAAGGACAACCGGAGGCGGAACCGGAGCAGCAGCAGCAGCAGCAACAGCAGCAGCCCCCAGCCGAGACGCCCTCGGACGCGATCCGCATCGACACCGACACCCACACGGACATCAAGACGTGCATCTCGGAGCCGGGCGCCATGAGCACCGAGTACATCGGCCGCTACCTCTTCACCAACCCGGCCAACTCCTTCTTCCAGAACAACAATTCCATCCTGCCCACCTTCACGGGCTACATCCGCGACCGCGTCATGCCGCCCGCCGGCCCCAACCGCGACCGCATCAAGTACCTCATCGACGCCTACTCGGGCTCGGGCCTCTTCACAATCACCCTCGCCTCCCTGTTCCGCGGCAGCACGGGCATCGACATCGCCAAGGACTCCATCGAGTGCGCCCGCAAGAACGCCCGCCTCAACGACCTGCCCGAGTCCCAGTGCAACTTCATGGCCGCCGACGCGCCCCAGCTCTTCGCCCACGTCACCTACCCGGCCGACGAGACCGTCGTCGTCATCGACCCGCCCCGCAAGGGCTGCGACAACGACTTCCTCAGCCAGCTGCTGCGCCACGGGCCCAGGCGCGTCGTCTACGTCAGCTGCAACGTCCACACCCAGGCCCGCGACGTCGGCGTCCTGGTGCGCGGCGACGGCGGCGACGGCACGAGGTACGACATTGAGAGCCTCGTCGGCTTCGACTTCTTCCCGCAGACGGGTCACGTCGAGGGCGTCGCCGTGTTGAACAGGGTTGAAAAGGCGGCTTAAGAAATTGGAAAAAGAAGGGAAAGGGGGGAGGGAACCCGGGGGGTTTGAGAATTGGGGACAGTAGATTTACTAGGGGGAAAAAAGTCTTGCCTATCGTGATACCAGCGTCGATTTGTAATAATCCAAAAGCAGCAGCCATTAGGAAGCAAAAATTGCGGCATGAAACCTTGGTTTAAAGAACCTTTCTAGTCTTACTCTCTTCTCTCTTTTTCTTCCTTTTTTTTTTTTTAGTTCTCTCTTTCGTGATCTTTCCTGTCTGCATACTCTCAATGTATCAGACGCGTCTTGTACAGAAAAGGAGACCTGGATACGTCTAAACGTCCGTCTTCTAACCTTCCAACGCCCGGTTGTCCTCGAGCAGGATCTTCAAAGCCTGCACCAGAACCTCGACCACCTCAGCCCGCCGGCTCTTCTTGGCCGCCTCCTTGAGAGCCTCAAGACCGCCCTCCTCGATGATCTTTTTCCGCGCGTTAGCCCCGGGCGCGCCTTCGACGGCCACCATGTTGTAGACGATGAAACCAGCGCGGTGCCGCAGGTCCTCGTTGTCGTCGGCGCACATGTCGAGTATGGCCTTGACGCCCCGCTCGCGATCCACGACGGCCTGCACAACGTTCTCGTGCCCCGTGAGGGCTGCCAACGCACCACCTGCCGCGCTGCGCGTTCCTTCGTCTTCGGCATCCGCCAAGGCGAGGAGGATGTGCAAACGGCCCTTGGCCTGGGGGCTACCGTCGGCGTACAGCGCCATGCCTTCGGCGGCCTGTACGAGGTTGCAGACGAGCTCGACTGCGGCCTTGGACACCCGGGCATTCGAGCTGAGGAGCTGATCCTCGATCTGCGGCCACGCCACCCGGACAATGGCCCGCCTGGTGTCGAGATCATCAGTGGATGCGAGATTGGTGAGAGCCATGAGCGCCTCAAAGGTCGGGAGGAGGTCCCGGGTCTCGGCGGCCGGGTCTGGGGGAATGATGGAGATGAGAGGCCGGATCGCAGAGCTCTGCGGGTTGGAGCGGCTTCCGCCGCCGAATACGAGGGACGGGTTGGTGCTGATGAGAATGCGCGCCAAAGCTTGTGCGGCCGTGCGACGACCTGCAGCTTCCGACTCCGGCAGGGTCGCCCACGCCGCCAAGAGGAGCTTGACGGCGCCCTGCTGGGCAAGCTTTCCACGCAGCGACGTCGTAACTGAAAGGGAGTAAATGATAGCGACAGTGAGTGAGAGCGACGCAGGCGAGCCGTTCTTGCTGTGCGTCACCAGGACCGGTGTGACGCCCGCTTCGAAGACGCGCTTGCATCGTTCTGTGACATGATCGTTGTCGTTGAGGGGATCGGGTCCGGCGGACTTACCAGCGGCGGCGGCGTAGGCCTTGAGCTGGTTCATCTTCTTTTCCTCCTCGGTCAGACTGGGCTGGTATCTAGTGAGGTTCACCAGAATACTGAGAGCTCCATAGGTCACGGGCGACTTGGGCGGAGCGTTGGCCAACGTCTTTACAAGCTTCTTCAAGAAGTCAGCGTTCCCCGCCAGCTTCTCCTTGATGACCGGCTGAATCGATGCGTAGGCCAGTCCCTCGATGGAGTGTTGGTGCCCATGGTCGTCTTCGCTCAGGAGCATGGTGGTGAATCTCATCGACAGCTCTTCGATGGTAGTGATTGCAGGTGAAATCTTCCCTCGCCCGTCCTCATTCTGCGCCGGTGCGGAGGGCACTGCCTTCGTTCTGAAGTCAGTCAGATCTACGATTGGACGGGTCCGTGTCCGGCTGTTGAAAGGTCTGAATACCATACCCTCAGTTTCGCTAGGATGACGGCCGCGAGGTTCTGGACTTGCTCCGAGTGTTTGCGCATGGTGATGGAGCCCTCCTTGGCCGAGTACTCGGGGTCCTGTTGCATCTCCTTGGCGATCTGGTCGGGGTCCTGGTCGACAACCTCTTCGAGCCACTCGGTGCAGTACTTGTTAACAGCATCGCGACACTGCGAGTTCATGCAGGCAGCGTTGAGCATCTCCAGGCAGGCGGTCTCGACCTTGCGGCTCTTCCACTTCCTTCTCATCAAAGGCCCGAGGGAGCTCAAGAAGCCCTCGCTGAGAAACAGCTCTGCCGTGAGGTCGGGCACGACGGGGAAGGTGGCGGCAGCGACGCAGAACGCAACGATGTAGTCGTCATAGGTGCCCCTCTTGATCTTGTCGAAAAAGAAGCCAGAAAGCTTCTTGGCACCATCATCGCCGGCGGCCTTGAGGTAGGCGGAGGTGGCGATGACGGCGTGTGCGCGGACGATCTCGGGCTGTCTCATGTCGAGATATGTCAGGACGGTGTCGACGCAGTCACCGTCGATGAGTTTGCATATCGTGGGGGCGCCGGCCTTAGCCTGGATGAGCTGGGTGTCCTCATTGAGCAGCTTCGTGAGTTGATCGAGGTCGCGAATTGTTTCGTCATCCTCTTGTCCACCCTCCATTAATCGCGCAAGCACGAGGAGAGTTTCATCCTCTCGTGAGGGCGCCGTCTTGGGAGCCGTCGCTTGAGTGACGGCGGCCATGGTTGCTGGTGGTGGTGGTGCTGTGCCGTCCGAAAAAAGGGCGCCGGGTTATCGGTTGGTCGGTGATAATGTAGGGATACTCGGATGTACCGTGTGAGGTGAGGTGCGTGGGTGAGTTGAGGGCAGAACAGACCGACCTGGGACGGAAGGGAAAAGTCTAGAACAAAACAGGGTGGGACGGTGATATGAGTAGGTACCTTGGGCTGGTTGATTAGGGCGGCGGCGGCGGCGGCGGCGGCGGCGGCGACATCAACGACGGACTGTGTGATGGGATGCGCTGGTCACAAGGTCCGGCGATGACAAGAGGCGTGGAGTCACTGGTCAGAGAGCGACCAGCAGCGAGGTAGTAGGTAGCGGGTAATAGGTATCCGTAGATAGGTAGCATACCCGTTCGGTACGTACCCAAGGGACTGACGCTTGCTTGGTTTCTCAGTTCTGTTCAACGGTGGTAGCGAACCGCCGTCGCACTTGATCTCGCTGGAACGGCAGAGAAGACAGGCAGGCCCCGACTTTTCCCCATCAAGTCTCTTTTTTTCGGTACCACGGGTGCCCCTCGTTGGACCCCATTTGCAGGAAGACATCGCCAACCACCCGATGCACATGTCACTGGCGGGTTGCATCACACAACTCTCTCCTATCGACTGCAATGCACCCACCTCAAAGGGCAAGGCAAATGGGCCGACTCTCAACCATTGGAACCCAACAGTTACACCGCCCGTTGCGCATAATGGTCTTCCCCCTGCCTGCTGAGTCTAATTAGGTATTAGGTAGCAAGGCAAAGGCAGGTACATCCCAAATGGGGATCGACCAGGAAAGATGTGCTGCGAGTCTTGGGTTTGGAAGGGGGGGGGCCATAATGCTTGAATGCTCTTTGACTATCGGTCCGTAATCCATCCATTAACGCGTCCCGTCCTCCCCCACGCCACACCAGACCGCGCATCATTATGCGGTGCGTGGCATGTCCTCCCACCCCTTGAACCCTTTTGCAAATCCCATGCCCAGCCGAGAAAAGTGCTGGTCTCCTTCGGAGTCTCTTCCCCGTGAGTGATCAGATCAACTGACAATGTCCCCCCCCTGCTCAAGTGAGAGTACCGTGCGTTTCTGGCCCGTGCAGAGCCGAGGTGACGATGGATACGTCTGATGACTAATGCCTATCTGATGACTAATATTGCCACACAATGGCAATAAATATTAAGTATAGCAAAAATGAGCAAAAGGGATGGTCTTGGCCCATCCCGACCCGGAGCGAAGCGTAGGAAGCAGGGTGGAATAGACCATTCCAACCCTCCCCGGCGGAGCCGTTATGGAAAAGAAGCTGGCAGAGGCTGAATTGAATCTAGAGCCTTGGCATTACTAGATTAGGGAAGACTATGTAGGTACACTACTTACTACTATACTATCCCATCAAACGCGGCAAGGCTACATACCCACTTTTTCCCCCGCAATACAGTCACATGACCAGAATACATGACGCAACGACATTTATCCCTATGTTGTTTTATATGGCATTACCAC
>PUHP01000377.1:2700-20807 GCA_006783085.1 Colletotrichum shisoi
AAACTGCAATTGTTGTGATAGTTTGAAAAAGGTGGTGATGTTGATGAAGGAGGAGAAATGCAGAGTTTTCGGATGGTTCGGATGTGGGGGTGGTTCGTAAGCGGGGTAGGTGGGTTAATGCAACTTGATGGAAATTATAATAATCTCAATTCTACGAAGCCAATGGACGAAAATAACGGTGAACAGCGCGGAAATATCAAACCAGAATTGTTTGCGGTTTCTTGGAGCTATTATTTATTCTTCTAGCTTAACCTTTCCATCTTCGGTCCGACACGTAGCCAGCTTCAGGATGGGTATGAGTACGCTTTCTTCGCCCTACTTCTTCATTCTACACGGGTAGACTCTTGTGGTTCGTTACTCCCATGTTTTTTCCCCGTAATGCTAGAGCATTCAGTTCTCAAAACCCCGATCTCTACTGAAACTACTAAAATCGTTGGCATAGCAGGTAAAACATCTGGAAGAGTTGTCTAACTGTTTGTTATCCTTGGTCAATCGATACCATGATCGCAGTGCAGCCTTTAGGCAGGGTGAAGCAGCGATGCTCTAATTCACAATACCGATGGCCAATGAAAGAAAGGGGCAAGGGTAAGGTGCTCTTTGCGGCAGCGGTCTATAAAAGCAAAGTGAGGCCATTCAGAGTTGGCGTTTGGTGCGCCCGTCAGCAGGGATGCAGTTCATGCGTAAGTCGCCGGGCCCGCCTTTTGCGCCCGTATGCCCTGGAGCACGGGACAACAGATTTGAATTTCTACGAGACTTTTACCATTCTCATCTGCTGTCCATTTTGAACACCACGATGCTAAATCTCATGGTCTTTTTCAACTGCTTGTAACTTTTCCATTAGTAGGGCATTGGCAAAACAAAGGCATTGGGGAGGTATTGATCACGGACAGAGAGATTATGTAAATCTTCAAAACCGGGCATTAGGTTGTCGTTTCCCGTGCTGGAAATAGGGTGGGCTATTGGTACTGATATACAAGTCGGAATTCATCATTCCCGCAAGAGTTCTCGCAGTCCCAAGTGCAATTTAGTCCTTGAGAGCCAAGAACAAATGAACGGCACATCATTGCGATGGGTTTGCATTCAGGGTAACCCATGTAGGCGATGAACTCTTGCACAGGGCGTCAAATAGTCAAAACTGACATGAGACCATCAGCGAGGGCCATGGTTACGTCAATCAAGAGAGAGGTTGCTCCAAGCCTTGGAGTTGAAATGACATCAACGCCCCTGAGCCTAATCCGATCAGTGGGGATCTTGCTTGGTCGAAGTTCCCCGTTGGACAATAATCTATTCTACGTGGTCTTCAAGGGACTTGTTGTCTTTTGAAATGGCGGCAAACGATTCAAGGTGAGTTTGTCGTGTCTCGAGACAACCTGAACTGTAGAACAATCGTCATCAAGCAGAACTCCGCAACCCTCGAATGGTCTCATCCTGGACCGTAGTCAGTCCAACAAACGACAGAATCCGAGAGTTTTATAAGCCAATGGTCCTTATCTCGGGGTCGGCGAGTCCGGCTGCCCTATCCATGCAGAGCTCCCCACTCCACGACGAACGTTCCCAACTGTTGTCACGCAGAACTCAAGATCACCACAAGATCCTGGAGTCGCAAATCGGATGCCTTGTTTGCGCGCCAGACATGGCGTGCGACCAATGGGCATCTTGGAAGGAGCACGTGGAAGGCTTTTGCGAACTCTTCTCGCCAGTACCATCCTGGGCTGCTGGTCTGAAGTATCGGAAAAACAGTTGTGAGCAATTCAATCTGTTGTTGCTGGCATGCTTGCTCAATTCACCGATCTTCCATCCCCGCCTTTCTTTCCTAACGCTCCCTGCACCATGCCAACTCTCCCAGAGTCAGGAGCGGCCCCAGATAAGACGCTGGTAGAACAAGACCACCGTTCATCCAGTCGCAAAGATTCCCCCAAGCCTTGTCGTTATCGCAGTTGGTGAACTGCTTGTCGGCCATCCTCGACTTGGTGACCGTGTCCTGCTCCGTATAGTTGTACTCGCAGTAACCGTGCGAGGCCAGACACGTCACCCTGGTCTTCCCGTCGAAGCTGGGATCCTTGCCGGTGCAGTCCTCCACCTTGAAGATCTCGCTCAAATTTGCCCAGCCCTTGTCGTGGATTTTGTTCAGGACGTCGACGTAGGTGTTCTTGTACTTCTTGGGGTTGTGTAGCGCGTACGAGTTGCCCGTGTCTGGGTCAACCCAGAATTGGTAGCAGTTGCCGGCGGGGCCGAGTCCGGGACAGGAGATGGCGCCTTTGGTTTTGGGGGCGAAGTCCAGTGCGTTCACGCCCGTTGACCGCGCGGAGACGATGCCGTTCGCCTTCAACGCCAACGAGAGGATGTACAGCTGCAGGTCGTGGTACAGCGTCTTGGCTTCAAAGTTGATGCTGGTCACGGCGCGTTGGCTGAAGCCGCCGGGCTCGGCGGCGGCTATGAAAAGAGTGCTGTTCTTTTGGAGCTCTTTCAAGGAACCCTGAAGGCTGTCCTGGTACTCGATCACGAGCTGGGCGAGGTTGCTGCCGACTTGGCCCAGGGTGACGAAGCGGGCGTTGGACGAGCCAGCTGTCTGGGGCATGAAGAAAGAGCTCATTCCCGTGGTGACAGCCAGCCCGGTGGCAATGAGACCCAGAACGGGGTTGACACCAGCCGCTGCAGCAAGCCAGAAGCCACCGGAGATGGAGGTCCACAACAGAGTGCTGGGAACCTGCGGGTCGGTAGATGGGGAGACGGTCGCGACGATGTCGTCTATGGTGTCCGAAGCGAGCGAGTGTCCGTTCCATAGAGCCTCGGAATACTGGTTGAAGAACTGGTAGATGGCGTAGATGTTCCAGAGCGTGTAGAACTGCTGCGGCGAGGAGTACGTGGCCTTGGAGCCCATCGTCTCGAACCCTCCACACGTGTCTCGGCTGAAGGTGTCGCAGGTCCGGCCGCCATAGCCGTTGAACGCGAGGAAGCACTGCGCGAATCCCAGGTTGTCGCAGTCGGCTTTGGTGCCGTTGTCGGCCAGCCAGTTTGTGATGTAGCCCGACACGTCGAGCTGGGTCCAGCACTCTGGCTTGAGGCCCGTTGACGATGACGGAGAACAGTCGATCTCACGGACGGCGACTAACGGTTTGGACGAGGAGGCAATGGCTGCAGTGCACATCAGCCCCATCAACAGAGGTGTTCGAACCGCCATGGCGAGTGGATTTAGCCAGCGGTCCCAAAGAACAACGTGGTGACAGAAGAGCGGAAAAGTTCAAGGAGGAAGAAGCTTTATCTCAAAGCTTGATTACTCTCGCCTTCCTGTTTTCAAGTTGGACTGCCTTGTGATATAACATCTTTTCCCCATCATCTACATCTCTCGAAACGTCATTAGATGAATTTATTACAATCTCTATCTTGATCATAGGAATAGATCGCTTTGACTCCAGCAGTCAAGCTGCCCCGCCGGGTAGATCCCCCATATTCTCAAGTGTTTGGTGGCTGATCGATATCGCCAACACGTTTTCCATATATGCGTGGCAGTCCTAAGGTTTGTTCTGCAATTGCCGATACCACCCACTCCCTGACACAAGTATGGGGCCGGGCAAGGTTGCTGACTTGAGGCATCACCACCGCCATTCCGGCAGCACCGAACAAGACCTCAGCCACGGAATCGACAGAAATAAGCGCACTTGAAAATTTGTTCCCGTCACGCTTGACCTTTATAGGCCCCAACTGACGGCCTGAGTCATCAGCGAAAAAAACACCCTTTTAACCACAAACTTACTAGCAGTTACTATCTGCTATAACACCTTAATATATACTATAGCCTAGAAAGCTTTAATTAAACTATATTAGAAATAACCTCTATAGGTAATAATAGAGGTATAAGATGCAGGCTTATTCTACTATTAGATAGCTTTAGGAATCCTTATTTAATAACCTACTAAAATACCTATAAAATTAAAATAGATAATTCTAGCCCCTTCTATATTAATACCTTATATACTATCTATAAGGATAAAAAGTAGGATATTAACTTAAAGAAATTTAGAAAGCATATAAGTTAATTTAAATAAGTAAGAATTAACCTGTAGTATATGCTCTGCCGCGCCGCTGTATTCCTCGCCTAATCCCTGGAATCTCTTTCCCCGGATGAGAAAAAGAAGATCCGAGACATTAAGCCACGGCATTCAGAAACTGTGCATCAGAGGACACTCTCAAATTCCGATCGACAGCTTTTCGGAGATCCTGCGGCCTGTCGAAAGTTTCGCGACAAAAGTTTCCCTTCGTGTTGACTCGACTTAGATTGTTCATCTCTACGGGGCCCGCCCCTGCAGGAATCCGAGCATCGATGCAGTTCGATTTTATAGGAGGTTGTCGTCGTGTTCTATGTGCTGCGAGGTCACGCGTCGATAGAGTCAAGAAGCGTTAATCGCGCAATTCCCAATTTTTACCACTCCAGACTGTTCTGGTTGCCAGTTTTCAGGCGAGATGACCAGGCAAGAGATACATTGTTGTGATTATGGCGTAAAAGTGTACTGACAGTTGCTGCGCGGCTTGCACAGAGGGTTGTTGAAGGTTATGTTAAACCTCTCACGACAAATGTCTAAACCAGTGGTATTCAAGTAGGGTATAGACGCTGTTCGCTTTCTTACAATGATGGCACAGCGAGAAAGATAAAAAAAAAAAACCCCTACGAGGAAGCCTTGTAACGAATGGCATAATATCCGAGGGACCTTCTCCGTCTTCAGTCAAGCTCCAGAAGTTAACTGATTCAAGACCCGCCGGGCCAGGCAATCCGTGTATTATCATGTAGTGGGGTTAGCATGTGTAGGTTTCATTTCCATCGCAGGTTGCCTTTGGTAACCTTGGACGACTGGACTCGTTTTCTGACGAGCCAGCACTTCTCTTTCGTGTTGGACAAGCGCTGAAGAGAAGCACCAGTAAGAGGCACAGCAGTCTCTTGCGTCGCTTCCCTTGATGCCGTAGCGCTGGCGGATCTGGAAACGCTTGCGCATGACGATCCTGCGTTGTGTCGAAATCATCAGCCAAGTTCATCGTCAACGTTTCGCAAGACTACGATGAGAAATTCAAATGACGTACATCCAGCCAAACCCAGTAAGGTAGGTCACGCCCAACATCACGATACAGTCGCTGTTTACGTGACTGTATCCTTCCATGGATGGGTCCTCGATACGATGGGACGTTTGTCCGAACACTTTGGATGGCCGTTAGATCCGAAACATCGAATCCGGTTGAAGGGAGACATACGAAGACAAGGTAGAAAGGTGCTTAGAAGGCATAATTCGCACGAGGCGCAACATCCACATAAACCATGATGCCACCTATCTCTGTGGGCGTCGTCCTGGCCTTCGCCATCTGCATTGAGAGGGGTTTGGGTTTGGGCTCCTTGGGCGGCCCCGTCTTGTCGAAGACGCGATGCAGACATTGATGCGAGGGGCAATGCGTGGTCGACTCGATTCAGGAAAGGAGGTCGTCTAACAACCAACCCACTTTGAAAGTTAAGGCTCAGTGTGGCTTGAACTTTGTTTTTGTGTCACGAACTTGATGGCAGTTCCCTGGAAGATTGGGTGTCGAGGGCACGGGGGCCGAAAGCAACGAAAGTGGCAACCCAATGTCAACAAACCGTGTCCGCGCGGCCCGATGATGTCAGGATCAGTGCGTTCTGTCCTTGACTCCCGAGAAGTACGGAAACTATGTACGGATGCCAAGAATGCTTATGTCAGGAGCCAAGGCGGCGTGATATTGACCGGCCGGCTATCTCTCCCGAGTCTTTCTTCTATGGAAGTCTTGGCTCTAACACGGCCCTTTAGTACTTTTGGCTCCTCTGGCTCGCAACGTGAGTGGAGTCATCGTCCCGATTGAGATTGAATCGTGCGATCCCTGAACGTCTCAAAAAGACACCAAAACAACTGTGCATTTCGTCACGAGCCACAGCTTGAGTAGAGGCTAGTGACATGCTGTTGGTGGGTAGAGAATAGCAACATTGCTGGGTGAAACCAACTTCCTTCAGCCAAGTGCTCGACTTGCGGGTATAGTGAAGTGAACAGGCCAGAGATGATATTATCCTTTCTAAGATCAAGTATAAGCAAGAGCTATCTATTGTTGGTCATCATTTGGAGTAGAGAGATCACACGGCGATGATTTTGACGCCATGATCTCAACTGATACCAACCATCATATTTGACCGATATCAGTATCCGAGACTCCCACAAGTCGTCGATCTCGTGTCCTACCATCTAGGTGGCTCACAGTGTTAGCCTCAGACGTACCTAACCAAGCACCCCGGTCTTAAGACGAGAGATCACACCAGCTAACGGGTCAGTAAACATGTCTAGATCTACAATTTACATGATCATTGGAAGAAGCCACTGTGCAAGGAAATCATCTCTCATTACGCTCCGTAAAGCATCAAAACAGACCTAACGGATATAACGATACGCGCAGTTCTCTTGTTAAAACTTTGGAAATCATCGACAAATCTTAGCTCTCCCAGCATTCGCTTCCTTGCTGTTGAGGTTGAAGACTAGGTACCGCAATGAATCCTGACGCAGCCGACGAGCGGGACGAGGGAACGGCTTTCCAGGCCAGCTGCAAATCTTCGATATAGACTTCGGCAAAACCAAACCCCCTGCTTTTGATAGTGTCCAACAGCGATATGACGCGGAGTCTGTCGAGAGAGTGCCGCATCTCCAGGCCAATGACCAAAAGGTGGTCGATGTATACGAAGGCCTCGACGCCCGCATGCGGCATTCTTTTCTCGAGGTGCTCCAAATTGGAGTGGGCATATTCCAGTGTGTCTGATTCGTGGAGGATCTGCTTGGAAACCGAGGCATTCTGCCACAGGGGGTGGGCAAACAACCGAAGCGTGGGGATATCTTGAAGTTGAGACTGGTAGACATGAACATGTCGTAGGAGGTGTCGTAGCTACTCTTGATCTCCTTCACGGCATCTTCAAGCTCTTGAAGAGACCCGAGCAGTTCCGACGCCTGTTGTATGATTTTCTGTCCGACGGCAAGATGATTTGCGTACGATGGCTCGGCGTCGTTTCTGGATACTGACACGGCTCCGTACTCACTTTCCCGGTTGAGCCACGTACTAGATCTAATTGGTGGAGGGAGCAATTCAGGAGACGGACACTTCTCTAGGGGGAAGCAGCCTTACTGCGCGTTGATGTCTGTGAAGGCAGCAAGAAACGTACAGTGGCATTCGAACAGCAACGCCACGTGCGCGTCGGCTGGCGTGACCTCGCTCTTGAGCCTCTTGTAGTCCACCAGCGTCTTGTGCCATTGAATTTACGTAAAGACCCTTCTGGAGTCGCGCATGAGGCATCCCAGCCCCTCAAGTGCCCGGAAGAGTAGCAGCACGGACTTGTCAACCCGTGTCGAGAACCCGCGGGCCCCGCGATGTTGCACAACAAGGCGCGCCACCTGATTGAGCACTCCCAAAGCCCTCATGATGGTCTTGGGTCCCCGACTGCTCATCATCTGTGTCGGAGTTAGCCAGGAACAGATCAGCTTCAGGACTGCTCCGGTACGTGCCTGCAGCAGACAGAAGAAGACGGCAAGGTGCAGCAGGGACTTGTCCAGGTGCGGACTGGGTTGTTGAAGACGCTTCTGGATGGTGTCATAGATCTCGCGCTGCTCTACCTCCATGAGCAGTACGTCGCCCGTCTGGATGGTAGCTAGCTGCAAGCCTCTGGAGGCATACACATTGCCGATACAGGAGAGGACTGTTCGGATACCACTGTCTTCTTCGGACCAACGGAGAAGTTCAGTGGCCGAAAACATATCGGTAATCGGCGAAGGAGTGTCCCCGACAAACTGCTGGACCAGAGCTAGACTTCCTGGAACAGCTGTCGTGGATATGAATGGCGCTTCTGGTGCATCGATGACGGCGGAGGTCGGCCCGTCTTGAGTGATGGTTCCGGGCTCGGTTACCTTCCGAGAAGCTTGACTCCGGTATACCGTAAGCCGGTGTTTACAGGCAACGCATGGTCGACCATCTTCACACTATTAAATCACATTCGTATCAGCACGCCGGCTCGATGTCCAAACGGGGCGGGGTGTAAGTGTGGCTGCGACCTGCCTTGGTCCGACGTATACGGCACTGCTCACACCGACGTAGCCGGAGACGCTTATCCAAAGGCCCGATACTTGGGGCTTTTTGTTGCCCACACGGTGATGATCTCTGCATGATGACGAGACTGGACTGGGTGAGGAGAGGGGTGATTATGCTCGTAGTGAGATCGTTGCGACGGCGGTAGATGCCCGAGACGATTGCCGAGTTCCGTCCACATTACGGTCAAGATTGGAAGTTTCCTCGGCACTGTTATTGTAGTTCTTGTAAGAAACAGCAATTAGCTTCTCGTTGACGCGTCGCTCGCAACTACTCGGTGGGAATAGGGGCAGGATGCGGACCGAGCTGGTAGAGCAAAGCTTAACTGCCCGCAGCCACCGAAAGGTCGGACCGGGCTGACTGCTTTCGGTAGTCATTGCGCGATCCCTGCAACAGCCTGCCCTACCGTTCGGAGACTCCCGCAGCTCGTTCGGGCAGATATAGGGTAGTCTTGCTTCAGACTTTGAGTATAATGATGGGATGCGCTTGCTACAAGGTAGAGGTCTGCGCCAGAAAGGCTATGGCCTCTTCAAGATCCATGCCGCTATGGTGTGATGGGAGTATAATTCTGCGAGTGATCAGCAAGACTTTGTCCTTTGACAATATGTATCATCCCTGGTGTTGACATCTGAAATCCACGGAGCATCATGTGTCAGAGGCTTGAGCAAGTCACTGACCGATGCCGAAATGTGCTGCGTATCTCTGCAGCTGGATATCTAATGGTCCTCTTGGGATTTTCCTTGAGTTTCCCTTGAGTTGATTGGAGCCATCTCGAGTAAGCATACACGTAAGACGGGCCGACTTCAGATAGGGTTCAAGACAAGCCAGGATCAGGATGCTAGAAAACGTAGAGACCGAAACTAACGAGAAGTCATGATTCAGGTCTGTAAAAAATTAAACAAAGGTAGCCGACACCAACAATCATACTCTATATACGGAACTGCAAGGCCGGGGCACAAGTACGTGACAAGTGCAAACAAATACTTATCCCCAGCCTACATGACTCGACAGACAAGTCGCCGCCTCTCAGGCGCTCCTCACAATCAGGTCGGCCGCCCTCTCGGCGACGGCGTACAAGGTGCTGACAAGGTGTCCGCAGACCTGGAAGGGCAGGACCGAGGCATCAACCACGCGGACGTTGGATGTGCCGTAGACCTTCAGGTTGGCGTCGACGACGCCGCCCTTCTCGCGGGACATCATGGCAGCGGTGCCGACGGGGTGGAAGTTGGAGCGGTAGTTGCCCTTGATGTAGCCCTCCCCGCCCTCGACATCGGCGTCCTCGGGGACGACGTCCGCGCCGGGACGGGTCTCGGTCCCGGCGAGGGCGGAGAAGGGGGCCGTGCCGTACAGCTTGCGGATGAACTTGGCGACCTGGACCTGCTCGAGCAGGTCCCAGTCGAGAAGGAAGTAGTTGGGGTTGATGACGGCGTTGGAGGTGGACGCCTCGCCGATGTGGACGCTGCCGCGGGCGAAGGGCAGGAGACCCCAGTACTCGCTGCTCCAGGTGCCCTCGGCGGCGTTGACGAGGACCTCGGCGACGGGGATGCGGGACTCGAAGATGAGGGACCACTGCATCTCGAAGAACTCGAGCAGGTCGGCGGCGCGGGTGACGTTGCCGTTGGCGGAGGCGACGGTGGCGGCGTAGGCGGGGAGGGCCTCCTTGATCCGGGCGGCGACCGCCTCTATGTCGTCGTCGTCGTCGTCATCAAAGATGTGGGCGACGGAGGGGTAGGCGACGGTGGTGAGGCTGCCGTCGACGGTGAAGTTCTTCGTGTCGAACGAGAGACCGTTGTTCATCTGGTCCTGGAGGTTCTCGCCCACGGTGGGGAGGTCGACGACGGTCCGGATGCCGTGCTGCCGGAGGACGGAGGGGCGGCCGACGCCGGAGAGCTCGAGGAGCAAGGGGGAGACGAGGGCGCCGGCCGAGAGGATGACCTCCTTGCGGGCCTTGACGACGCTGCTGGAGCCGTTGGCGGAGATGACCTCGACGCCGTCGGCGGTGGGGACGGTGGCGTTGTCCCTCCAAGTGAGCTTCTGGGCACGGGTGTTCAAGAGGACCCGGAGGTTGGTCCGGTTCTGGTAGGGGTAGTAGTAGGCGCGGGCGGCGTCCTCGCGGACGGCGCGCTCCTGGTCGACGGTCCGGGGGAAGACGGAGAAGCCGACCATGTTTCCGCCGTTGACGTCCTCGTTCCAGGGCAGGCCGAGGTTCTGGAAGGTGGCGTTCAGGACCGCGGGGACGGTTCCGTTGGCCTGGCCGTAGGTCCATCCCGTCAGGAGGGGGCCGTCCTCGCCGTGGAGCTCGGCCTGGTACTCGAGGTGGCCGGCGACCTGGCGGGCGGGCTCGGGGGTCTGGAAGTGCTCGCTCTTGAGGTAGTACGGCAAAAGAGCGTCCCAGTTCCAGCCCTCGTTTCCAAGCTGCTCCCAGGCGTCGATCTGGGAGGCCTCGGCACGGGTGTAGGCCATTCCTGAATTACAGTCAGCTAGGGCTGCACTTGTTTTGTCTTTCCCGTATTATAAGCGAACCGTTGATGGTGCTGGTTCCTCCCAGCGCCTTGGCGGCCCGCATGGTCTGGACCGAGCCACCGCCGTACGTCTGGTTCGTCGTCTGGAAGGCGAAGTCGATGTCGGTGCCGAAGGCGAGGCCGTATCCGTTGGGGTTGGTGACGTTGACGTTGTCGAAGACGGAGCCGCCAGCCTCGATGATCAGGACCGAGACGGCGGGGTTCTCGGACAGGCGGTTGGCGAGGGCGAGACCGCTGGTACCGCCTCCCACGATCACGTAGTCGGGACTGTTGGTGGAGTTGGTGAAGCGGACTGCCGCTGCCGCTGCCCCCGAAAGGAGGGCGGAGGTGGTGAGGAGGAGGCCTCTCATGATGAGTCGTGTGCGGCGGTTATATTGTCCTGTAAGTGAGCGAGAGTTGACCTGAGGCGAATGAACGTGGGATGCTTGGGAAGACCGAGCAACAACACTTCCGGTGAACCAGGAGGTGTAGAAGATGCCTTTTTATCCACATTAACATGTGCACAACCGGGCGTGGAAATTTTCTCAGCATTTCGACTTGAGCTGAGCCTTTCCAAGCTTCCCTCATCACGTCACCCACATCGACCCATCCAGGTCCCATCCCGATGAACCGGATTACACGGGGAGACCGTCGCGGAGCATCGACTGGAGCATTCTGTTGGGTGTACTCTGTATGTGACTGCTCTTTCTTCAGCACAAGTTCGCAACCTAGACGAGCGATTACTCCTCCCCCCTTACTCAAGGCTCGGTGGAGTGGGGAGTGCGGCGTAGCTGTCGACGCCGAATATACCGGGGCTGCGCGGTGAAGAATCCCATTGGGTATCGCCGAGCTTGATCGGACCGATCCACCGGTAGTTGGCAGGGGAAAAACACATGCTTATCAATTGTTTGAAATTCCAATGATCCAGGGATCTAGAGCAGCTGGCAAGAAAATGTCTGCGTAGACCAGCGGAACCCCTGCAAGGGGTGGTGGGTGTCCTTCTCGAGTGCCGTCAAGTTGGCCGGTGAAAAGGTCGGGACCGGCGCAGGAAGAAGATGCTAGCTAGAGAGCGGGTGGCCGTTCCCGAATCAAGGATTGGGCTGCACGTACTGAGTCGTTTGAAGTCAGGGATCTTTTAGCAACAAGGCACAAAGTGTCCGGGCCTACGTCACGCTCAAGAGCCGATGCAACCAACCTCTCGCAACGGCATGCCGCCTTTCCCATGCTATCTGGCCGGCCGGCTGGGTATCGATGCTTCAGTTTAAGCTCATGTGCCAAGCGTACGCGCCAAGTGGTGTTTGTTCCAAGGATCATGCAGTGGCGGGTAGAGCTGACGTTGTTGGCCACGTTCGAACCGCGTCTTCTTGGTGCTCGGATTTACGGACATACGCAGCAAAAGAGTGGGCGCAAGTTGGTGAATGAAACAACAAAAAAGACGGGTCTCGAGAAACGCTTCCTAGGCGCGTAGGGGAATTAAGGGAATCGGAGCCCCATGTGTTGTCATGCTCGAGTCGGCCCGTCGTATCCCAAAACCTTTCATGATGTGGATTGGAACTGGGCCCTCTCTGGCTTAGATAACAAGCAATAAGCATCGCTGGCCCACCAAGCGAGAGATGACTAAAACCCCCCCTTGTAGGAAGAGCGCGCGCTTGTGACTGTTTTGAGTCTCTGGCTGCTCGGCACAACGTTTGCTTCGCATGGTACGGCATCAAAAGGTCTTAGAAATGGCCTTGTAGCCTTCGAGATTCGACCGCTGTGGCCTGTTCACTAACACCCCGCATCCCTGCGTCCTGCCTTTACGACGAACCCTTGGTCTTTAGGGTTGGTCTGCTTGGGTCGCGAACTTGATAAACATCTTTTACGCTGCTGACATTGCGCTCGATCCTAGCGAGGGGTTTGCTAGGATGGTGTCAACGCCGAGTTGTCGTTAAGACGGTCAGGAAGTCGGACAGCTCATTGTGGTTCCCGCAACGGCCTCGCCGTTACCACCTTAACCAGATCACTGCTTTCACGCCAACAATTATTGAGCTCTGTTCTGAGCCATCCGGACCGCAGAAAATGTACCGGTCAAGTCATATGAAAACGCTGGTTAAGTATTCGCAAAGACATGATGATGAGTTGATGCCAGGAGTCGAACGAGAGGTCTCGTCACTGAACCCAGTGGAAATTAGGAACTTTGGTTTTTTTCTTCTCTTTTTCCCCCTTCAAGTAACACATTCCGGCAACTTATGAGCAAGCTGTGATACAGAGACTCGACAGCTTGTCAAAAGAAGTCGTGTAAGGGAGACGTGAAACTTGTGTGTATATGAAATGTAGGGGCTACAAATGAGAACCTGAGTAACGAGCCCATAGACAACACCCTGTATCAAAGTGTCGGGGCCGAGTCAAATTAATAACATTATTTGATTTGTGAAACTAAGTTGATGGTGCAACCATACGTCTTGTCGGTTGTCACGCCGGCTCCTCTACCCACTTCAACTGTTCCAGGCGTTCCAAGTGAGCAACTTCTCCCAAACCCGCACGTCGTGAAACTCACTTCCTCGGCGCGACCTTCTCGGCTAGCCTATCAAACTCGCCCTTCTCCATCACCTTCCCCTGGCCCTTGGACTTGCCCGTCAGGTGGACGAGGTATCCGCCCACGGCCAGCCCGGCCGCCGCAATCGCCGCCAACGTCGGCCTAAGCGCCGTCAGCAAACGTCACAGGGAAACTTCCCTCGGAAAAGGGGGGGGGATATGAATGGGTTCCAAACTCACCAGCTCTGGGACGGACCGCTGCTGGACGGCACTGGCTCCTGGCCGCCGGGGCCGCCGAGATCACCGTCGCCGTCACCGCCGGGCTTGCTCGTGCTCCACCTCAGCTGCCGCGCCACGGGAGAAGCTGCCGCTCTCGGGGCTGGTCGCGCAAGGGCGAGACGGTGGATGGCGAGGGATCTTGGGCCTGCCATTTCTATTGTCTGTGAATGTACTTGGTTACGTGTATTTCGAGGGTATTTGCGACGCTGCAGTGCTGTAAGGCAGGCCTGAGGCTTTTTCCGGATGCAAGTTTTGTTCTTTCGTCCAAGAGACTACGTCGGCTCTTTTCGTGTGGTAAATGTCCTAGGCGGTATCTTTGATGTTGACGATCAAAGCGATATTGATGTTGCAAAGCATTGGGTGAGGTTCATGTTAAGTTGAGGCTGGGCACGCGACTGACTGATTGGTGGTGACGACACCAACTCGCGAGTCGATCTGGAGGCGGAGGAAATGCGTCATATGTGCATCATCACCAGCCGTGCCCACGCTCCCTTTTTTGGCGTTTATCCAATCATGTTATTACACTACCTCAGGGGAAATCTGTCCCAGATGTATCTGTACCATGCAAGTGTTCTAGAAGCCGGTGCGGCTCCCTATGTACTTCTTGTTGCACTTCACCTCTTACAGTCCTTCTTAGTCGACGTGGTCTCAGATAGTCGTTCTCTCACCTGCCACAAGCCGCTCGGGTTCCTTTTCCTTGCACGGTTTGTGAACCAAAGTCATCTATTGATGTCTATACCCGCTGAGCTACATTACTCGGGGATTCACTATATCCTACCGGAAATCAATTTGCGAAAACGCCAAAACCCTCCGTGAGGCCTTCTTGTCCCCTATTCCAATGCCGTGATGCGTAATACACAACGGTGGATGGATACAAGACATGAAGGAAACTCATGCGACTCATGTCCTCGTGGAGCCGTAACAGTTAGCATCCCTCGTGCCCTGCGTAGTGGCCGCGGCTCGCCAAAACCCGCGCCGCGTCGTATCAACGAGCACGGCCTGCAGGTAATGCCACGAACGCTCCCACAAGTCCATATTCGGCTCCCCCAGCCGCTTCTGGCCATCGATCCTCACGACCACGGTGCGTTGAGCCTCAACCCACGTCACCGGCAAGGGGCGCCACGCCTCGACCCGGGGCGGCGTCCAGGCCCTGGTCTTGGGCACGACACGCACTTCCGGCTCCTTCCACAACTCCCCCTCGTCGGTCATGGGCTGCTCGTCCGTGCTGAGGTCGATGGCGTGGTAGACGTCGTCCAGGATCGCGCGCAGGGCGTGGCGCTTCTGCGTCTGCTCGCGGCGCCTTCTGCCGGGCTCGTCCGGCGGCAGCGTGTTGAAGACCAGGAACTTGACGAGGAGCGTCAGTTTCCGGAGGCGCGGGAAGTTGCGGATGAAACGCACGCCGGCTCGGCAGCCATCCAAGCTGTCCCAGCTCGAGAGCAGGCCCCATTCCATGGCAAGGTACTGGAGGTTGGCGAAGTGGTCGGCGTCCTTCATGACCGGTACGTGCGGTACTAGAGTTTGTCGTCACTGGTCAGCTCACGGGGCCTCGGGCGAAGACTAGACTCAGGGGGAGGGGAAGAGGAAGGAGAGGCAAGACTCAGGAGAGGCAAGACTCAGGAGAGTTGAGACTCACCTTGGTAGATCAGCAACGTATCGACGGCGAAATTGATATAGACGCCCTTGCCCTCCTCCTTGTGCTGGCGGCTCAGATACAGCACCTCTAACTTGCCTTCTCGCGAGCCCCGTCGGTTGATGATGACGTTCAGCAGCCCGGTGCGAGACTCGCGGCAGACGTGGAGGAGGGCCGGCGTGGGGCGGTAGAGGTCGAATGAGTCGTTCCTGTGCATGAGGCGCTCGTAGAAGGCGAAGCCCCAGGGGCGGTATCTGGATATCGTCCTCTTATTCAAGACGCGCGCGACAACAGCGGGCTGGGAGGCGGCAAGGGCGGCAAACTCCCATATCTGGGCGCGCAGCTCGGGCGGTAGCGAGCCGAATAGGTGGAAGGTCTGCGAGGGCGTCTCATCGGTGAGATCCAGGGAGGCCAGCCCGGCGCTGAGGAGGAGGTGTCGTGATGGCGGAGAAGCCATGGTGTATAGTGAGTCTGTGATATCAGTTTTCGTTACCTGTTGACTTCTTACCAAGGTAAACAGAATAAGGATTCGGCAAAGGCATGGAGCAGCAGCTGGATCAAGTCGGTCTATCTAGAGCAGCTCAGTGGGTCGGTATAAATAGGACGTGGTGTGGTATCAAGGCAGATATACCTTGAGGCGGTTAGCATGGGCGAAGTGAGCGACGAGGCACATGTAGGTGAAATTAGCAACATAAGGGAAGTGAGTGATGAGGTATACGCAAATAAGTTACGTAACACAGAGTGAAGTAAGTGATGCAGTATTATGTTAGTGTGGCCCGATGTTTAGGTCGAAACGAAGCATGAGAGAGATTATGTGATGGCCACGACGCGGCGAGTCTAGAAGCATTCCCCCGCCCTCCCCCCTCTTCTCCTCAGACTGTTTTCCAGTATCTCAGGGATTGAATAGACAATAAAGTCCAACGTTGGGCGGACTAAGTCCAGAACCCGCATGATGCAAAGACAGTACGAGAACGACACATAGAACGAGTCAAGGGACAACGGGGTCACATAATGCCATTCCGTGACTGATCGGGGCACTAACACAAGGACCAAGGAAAAAGACCTTGAAATGACGAACAAGAATCCCGCCTCTAATGAAGCAGTGACAGATCCATGGAGTTGAAACCATGTCATGGCATTGCCGTCGTCACCGTGCTGACCGCCGTATCGATGCCCGGTGGGCCAGGCCGCGGAATGAATGATACGTTCTCATCCAATCTGTCACTCTCACTCTTTCCTTGTTTGACCTTGATGACATCTGACATTCAAACGGCCTTGTTCTAAGTTACGTGTGAACAGCAGGTGGTCTATTTACCCTGGCGGCCGCCTTTCGGGATCACTGGCGGTATGCATGCGACGATCCAAACATTTTACCCGCATACCTGACCCTGCTCTTCTGCTTGAATGGGCTTATGCTTTATACGTTGTTGACTCTCACTCATTGGGGCGCCGGGGGAGAGGGATCTTATTTGAATATATTGTCTGACTCCGACCCCAGAGGGCCATTCGTACCCATCCCGTCTTCACCCGACCTTGATCTGGCGACACCAGTCCCGTCCCTGTGACACCTGCCAGTTGCACAACTGCACCTCCAGCAAGATGCCCAAGAACCCCGCGATGCAGATGCCGCCGCTGTCGCTGACGCTCGTCGCCCCGAGGCTGAACTCGCGGTCCTCGCTCGGCACCGTCTCCATGATCTCGGCGAACGTGTTGACGTAGACGGCGCCCCCGAGCAGGCCCTCCCAGAAGACGACGGCGAAGACGACGTACACGGACGGCAGGAAGTCCAGCACCGCGTGCGACGTCAGCAGCGCGAGGTTGCCGACCTGCAGCAGCGACGGCAGGTATAGGCGGTGGATGCGGAAGAAGGGCGTCGAGGACCGCGAGATGAAGACGCCCAGCTGGTACAGGAACCCGTACATCGGGTAGAACTCGCGGAACTCGGTAAACGGCGACGACGCCAACGGGAACAGCAGCGTCGGCGCCACGCCCTGGTTGATCGTGTACTCGGCCACGTACACGAGCAGCAGCGGCAGCATGTACGGGAAGAAGAGCGCCCTCGCCCTGGCTAGGTTGTGGGCGAAGCTGCTATCACGTTGATGATGATGATGATGATGCCCCGACTGCTGCGCCGAGTACGCCGCTGAAGTAACCGATGGGCCCGGTGCAAGCAGCGCCGAAGACGCCGCGTCGCGCGGCATCTCCCCGACGTCCTCGTCGTCGAGGTCCCGCTCCGGCACCGCCGCGTACCCCTTCCCGCCGCCCGCGCGCAGGGGCCCCTTGGGCAGCACAACGAAGAAGCTAACGAACATGATGGACGGCAGGCAGGCCGAGAACAGAAGACTGCTGCGCACCGTGAACCCCCACCAGTCCGTCATGAGGACGTACAAGCCGGCACCGACAAGCCCCGCGGCGCCCGTGCCGCTGCCCCAACCCGCCAGACTCGCGGGGCCGTAGTAGTGCGTCAGGCTGAGGAAGCTGAGTTCGCCGCCGCCCGAGCTGAGGCTGGCGATGACGACACCGACCATCTTGACGGCGACGGAGCGGCCGGGCGGCGTCAGGGCGACGAGGAGCATGCCGGTGCACGAGAGGGTAATGAGGACGAGCACGCGCAGGGCGTAGGGCACGCGGTGGATAAAGTAGGGGGCGACGAGCTTCGTAAAGAAGGACGGCAGCACGTCGGCGAGCAGGACTACGCCCTTGGGCACCGAGGAGCCGACGAGGTCCTGGGCAGCCGAGAGGATGATTACGTAGAGGACATTGTTGATGAGACCTGGCGCAGGCACGCATTCACGTCAGCATCAAGGCTCCTTTTTCTTCTTCTTTCAAAAAGAAATGCCGGAGGGGAGCGAAGAAGGGACCGGTACCGAGAAACCAAAAGGCCACGACGACCTGCGTGTCGGCATGTCGGAGGAGCGCGGAAACGCGGGCGCGGTACAGCGACCACGACGAAGACGGCGACCCGGGCATCGGGAGGAAGCCGGAGGACGAGGGCGATCGGCCGGTCATGGTCCACTACAGCGCGGTTGTCGGTTCCCGCGGCGAGAAGGCATCTAGAAGGGGGGGGGGGGGGG
>PUHP01000377.1:20931-31131 GCA_006783085.1 Colletotrichum shisoi
AGCGACTGAAGAGAGAGCGCGAAGACCACTAACAAAAGAAAATAGCCAGAGAGAAAGAAACGAGGTGCGGGCAGATACTGTGCGTCTTATCTCTACACTTCGGATGGAGGTTGGGGAGGGGGGAGAATGTGGTTATTGCGCTGGCTGGTTGGGCCTTGGGCGTTCTGATCTGGCCTGGTCCCATGGTTTCGGTACGTCGGACATCGGTCACAAGATAAGGATGTCACAGTAGCGCGATAAGGCCTGTGGAACGGATGCTTAGCCAATGATAAGCCTAGATAAGGTGGGCCACGGAAGCTCTCGCTGTGGCCACTGCTGGGACATCCCTGTCCAGGCCACGCGACGGAGGACAACAGCGTGACGCCGTCTACCTCGTTGAAACAGCAGTTCTTCCGAGTCAGTCCCAATTCCATCCATTGAGTCTCGTCCATTGTAGAGTACACATGTGTCTGAAAATACTGTGAAGAGGAATCCTGACTGTAATGCTAGCTTTCATTTCGATTTGATCTGCCTCTATATGAGCCGAGCATCGGGTATCTCCTGTCTGTAGTTGGCCAATGACATCTTGCACATCGGCCTCTGCGCCATTACGTGCCTCATCTCTCGCCAAAGCATGCCAAAGCCAGCTCGCCGCCCCCGAGCCAACCCTGAAGCACTCTAAAAACCTCCCTTCCGTGTCTTATCACAAAGCTGGCCCCTCCCACGCATCTCTATTCAGCCTCATCAGGTAGGATTGCTTGTGGGGGAACGCAACCTCCCGCTCCTTGGCGAAGCCGGCTTGTTGCAAATGCTGCAAGAACCTATTGCTTGCGCAGTTAGCTCATCGCTGACCTTACGTCCCGACCAAGAAAGGGAAGGGGGGAAAGGGGTGGGGGGTCTCTTCACCTCGCGTTGTCGATGCGCGGCTCCAGGCACACATGCATCGTCCGGTAGTCGTCCGCGAGACACCAATGCACCAGGCTCGACAGCCACGCCGGCACCCGACCACGCGCCCACTCCTCGCCCACAAAGACGTGGACACCACGGTCGTAATCCCCGGCATCGCTGCCGAGCTTCTGCCCAAGCACGTCCTCTTTTACCCAGTATATCTCAAAGTATCCAAACGGCACGCCGTCCCACATGCCAATCACCGGGAACGAGTGCTTCGAGCCGAGCGCGTTGCTTAGGAAGTCGGGCGTGTAGTCTCCCCAGAACTTCTGCACTCGCGGGTTCGCCAGCCACGACCGCAGTAGCGCCGTGTCAGAGAGCGTCGCGAGGTGGCTGTTCTCGGCCGCTTTGGGCCCGACGGGTCCAAGATACGGCACGGCGTCCGGCTCGAGGGATGCGACGCGGAACGACAGGTAGCGTCCCACGCTCGGCACGAACCGGCAATAAAACACCTCCCCCATGCGGCCAGGCTTGCGGCGGATGGGATGCCGGATGCCGTTCGTTACAGTGTACATCAACGGCGCCGGCGGGTAATACGTCGGGAGATGGGAGCTCGAGTAGAACGGACTGATGGGGAAGCTTGGCGTCGTGACCATGGACATGGGCGGCGGGCTTCCGGGTACGTCGACGTCGGATCGGCCCCCCGTCGACTGGTGAGGGAAGTGTATGGGCGTATGGTGCCGCGGGTGGGTGGGCTCGGTGCGAGCCGGCGAACTTGGGCGGCTGCCAGCCGGAGACTCTGGGTAGGTCGAGGCGGCGCTCGTGCGCCGCAGCGTGAAGAGGAACAACCGTCCCGGTATCTGCCAGAACATGCGGCGCGAGACGAACATCTGCGACCACTCCTCGCCGTTGTCCTTGATGTTGGTCCCCACGGCCGAGTCCAGCGAGGCGATCAGCCCCATGCGCTCCAGCTTCGGTATCAGGTTCCTGCCGCGCAAGACACCGTCGCGCTTGATGTTGATGCGCCACTCGCCCTTCGGTCGTGCCCTCTCGGGGGTAAGCCTCGATGCGTCGGTCGTGAGGTAGGGCGACGGCTGGGGCTGGTGAAAGTACCAATAGAGGGTGACCCAGAGCATCATGGCGATCTGGCGGGTCGGGCTGGCGGCGGGCTTGAACTCGGTGCTCGAGGGCTGCGATATTGACGAGATGAAGAGGTTATCGTTCTGCAGGGTGGGCTGCTTGAAACTGTGTACGTGACGCCGGCGGGCGCGTGCGCACTCCCCGTCGCTCTCATCGCCGCCATCGGTGTTGTCAAGGACGGGCTTGTCGTCCTCAGTGTTGAGCACGATAGTCCAGCCGATGGGGAAGGGGTTGTTGTGCGTGTTCAGGTCGTGCGACTTGAAGAACAGACCCGCGAAGACGGGCGTCACTGTAAACGTTTGCCCGTCCGGCAAGTGGATGATTTGCGGAGGCATCGCTGTGGATTTGCCCGCAGCGGCCTCGACGACACTAGCCCGAGCTTGAGTAACAGGTGGAGGGAAGGGTAGGGGAGGGGGGGGGACAATGATGGATGGGTTACCTAGGGCACGAGGGGGTACAGGTACTGGTAGGGGCAAGAGAATGAGGAGGAGTCGGGGGTAGGCCTGGAATAGGAAGACAGCGGGGTAGATCTGAGCTCACTCGGTCTCTCTTCTCTCTCTCTCTCCTCAGAGTGATATCGAGCAGACAGTCTTATGTACCCGATCGCCGCACGACGTTGATATGCGCGTCGGGCTGATGCAGGATTCTCGTCAGATCCGGGGACGGCTTCTAGAGCCCCTTCTGGAACGAGGAAGCAGCCATTCAGTGAAGAGCCATATGCGAGGTAGCGAGATTCTGACAAACAGGGACCTGTTGGTTGGGTGGTGGCATGACAAAGCGGTACGTACCTTTTAGAACTCTCTCCCTCTGGGTACTCTGTACCTCCGAGCAAGTGATTATTAGGCTGGGATGGGAAAGGGTGGGGACAGTGAGCGGTTGAAAGCGGAGATTCTCGGTAGAGCCGAAACGACCCGCCCCAGCTCCCCTCACCGGCCTACACCGAGCGTGGTCCACGGTCATATGGGCTGTTGCTGGCCAGCCCACTACCCGCAAGCTGCCGCTAGAACACGCCATCTTAACAAACGCATCCTCTTCTGATCCTTCGCAGACCTTCGCAGAAGATCTCACCTTGGAACCCGAGCACGCGACAGTATCAAATCAGATGCTTTCCTCCCGAGTTTTTGGCCAAGCTGCGAAATCGTGACGTGAAATCAGAATGCTCATTTCGCTAGGTGTTCTCCGCTCCGGGGGTATGCTCGTTACTATGATGCCCCGAGTCTAAGGTACGCAGTATGATAGGGCTGGTGTACAGGATATATCGTACAAACACGCGCACACACAAAACAACTCGTAACGATGCGTTACGATGTCTTCTTGTCCTCACTTTTCTCCCCTGACTCCTTGGACCCCTTCTTGTCGTCCTTGCGCTTGTGTTCTACGCGTTCGGCCTCCTCTGCGTCATCCTCGTCGTCATCCTGCCTTCGCCTCGAGCCCTTCTTCTCCTTGTCGAGCACCTCCTGGACCTCCTCGCCACCGAGGTCCCTGGTCTCGTCCCAATCAACGTCGTACTCGGTCGCCACGAATCTGATCTCCCGGCGCAGCGAGTTGGCTTCTTGCACGAGAGCCTCCCACGTCGCAGGGTCGAACCCCCGCTCCTGGTAAAGCGCCTGCTGCCGCTTCGACACGGTGATGTTCAGCGCCGCCTTGTAGCTGAGGTCCTTGCTAATGTACAGGAACCAGAGATAGCCGCCCATGATGGTCGACAGGCCGGCGAGGTATGTTACCGGCTCGACGAGGTCCCAGCCAAAGTCGGTGTGGAACGTGACGTAGTAGACGACGCCCCACCAGCCGGCGAGCAGAGCGAAGCCACCCTGTGCGAGACGGTGGGCTCCGCGATGCGCGAGGTAGTCGCATTCTTGTTTGATCTTGGCCAGCTCTTCGACGCGGCGAGACATTCTGCGCAGTCTGATGCGCATGTAGTATGTCCTGTCGTTGAAACTGGGCACTGCTACGCGTAGCTCCTGGTCGTACCCCTCGATGCCGATGGAGAACTCCCGTCCGCGGGCGGCATCCCTGATGAAGTCGCCGACCTCTGTGCTGCTACTCCAACGCACCCAGTTTGTGTCATCGCCGTCCTTCTTCGGGCCCTCGTGGCCGAGTCCCGAGTACGACGCTACGTTGCCCTCCTGCTTCTGCGACGCGCGCTTGTCCGGCTTGGTCTCTTTGTGGTCGGCCTCGGCGCGGAAGTAGATCTTGGGGATTCGTTCGCGGCGGCCGTCATCGATAGGCGGGATCTCGGCCTGGAGTAGCCGTTCGAGGTACGATAAAGGCTGCTGGGGGTGGACGAGCAAAGCCAGCGGTGCGATGTCCTCCCTTTCGTCTTCATTCTTGGGCTTCTGGGTGATCCGCGATTGCTCAGCATGGAAAGGAAGCGGCAGGATGAGCTTCAATAGCCTCGTTGGTGTGGTAAGTAGCCGTCCTAGAGTCCGGGGCGTGAGCACAAGGGGCGAACGAAACGCGCTTGGGCGCTGAACGATGCATGAAGGGCATACGTACCTCGAGTCTTGTCCCCGTTGGTGGGATCTTTGGACGATTCCCGCTGGTCGAGCTCGTTGCCAGCACGATGCCATGGCCTTTCATCTTGTTTCCGCAGGGCAATCAGCTCATCCCGCTCGAGCTTCTCCTTGTCCTCCTCCTTGTCCTCCTCCTTGTCCTCCTCCTTGTGCATGTCATGCTGGCTTGCCTTCTTGGCCTTGGCATCATCGATGTCTCCTCGAAGCTTTGCAGACAGACGGAACGCGCGTGCCGGCGCTGGGGCATGGGTGCCGATGCCGAAGCCGGCTGGGCGAAAAGCTTGACTGAGAGGACCATACTTGGGGCTGAAGCTGCTGGTAGGGAGTTGCAGGCATACGCGACGGAACGCGTAGCTCATTTCGATATCGTGCGGTCGTAGTAGGATCGTGTTTTATCCGGTTTTGTTCTTTTTTTTTTGGAGAGAGGTTTTACTCGACTAAGATGGACGGGACATTTCCATTATTTGATAAATACTTCATCGAGGGACCCAGGTTTCCCAGGTTTCCCAGGTTTCTCAGCAGGCCAGGTAGGCATTGGCGTCGTGCCCGCCGAGAGCGAGGTCCTGCTCCCAGCGTCAATAGCCTGGCTGTGTGACGTCAGCGGACGTTGGAAAGTCACGTGACGAAGCTGAGGCCTCCACTTTCTTGCGGAGCTGTAGCTCCAGCGCTCCAGCTCCATCCAAGCTTGGCAGGTTTTTTGGTGCAGCCTCAGCTCAAAATGGCCAAAATGCTCCGTCATCCATCATTCATTTGGCTCCTCCACCGGTCTCGCCCTTCGCATCATCCTAACCAATCTCCGTGGGATTCAGCTTGGTCTCTCTACTGCGGGGTGCCTCGCCTTGGCCGTGCTCGCTCCTGGCCGTCCTCGAATCCCGGTTTTCCAATCACCAAAATCAATATTGGGCGATCAACCAAGCTGCATGTGGCTCCCGCCAAGTCTATTGCGTCGAGACCAGTCACCTATATGCTTTCCCTGAGCTCTCGCGCCAGTCGGCCGACATCATCGATGGATACTGTGATGCAGCAATGTGTAGGCACAGATACAGCACTCTGTGCCATCATTCTTAGGCCGCTCTAGGGGTTGCCGTCCTCAGCTTATGTACCGCCACTTGACGCTCTCCCACCCCTTTCGTCTCCGGATCCGAATCCCGTACCCTTCGCCGTTGTTCACGGGCTTCACTACGGCTCCCGTCATTGGGCAGGCCGCCGAGTTGGGAATCCTCTCCGTCTCCTTCATGCTCTGATCCAAGGGCGAAACCTCGAATCCTGCCAACAGCGACGCCACGAGTCCTAGATTCTCGGCAAAGGCAAAGTTGCGCCCCGGGCACAGGTGTTTTACGCCACCGAACGGGATAAACGCCGCCCTCTTCATCTTCTCCGACTCGGCGTGCTCCTTGCCGCTCCTCACCACGAACCTGTCTGCCTTGAAACTTGCGCTGTCCGGGCCCCACGAATTCTCCAGCCGGTGCAGGACCTGAGCCGACACCTGCACATTGCAGCCCTTCTTGAGGAGGTATGACTGTCCCTTTCCATCCGTAATAGTCGTGTCTTCCAGCACCTTTCGGTTGCCCAAGCCCTGGTTCGACAGTCGGATCGCCTCACGGTAGCAGCTGACCAGCAGAGGACACCGTTCGTTTATCGTTCCTATGTCGATGGTGACATCGTCGTTGCTTCCGCGCTGGGCCACTGGCAGTACCTCTTTTCTCAGCTGGTGCACCAATTCAGGCCGACTAAAGACCTGCATCATGAACCAGAACAACGTTGGGATCGTGTTGGCTGTCGCTACGTGGAGCAGAGCAATCTCAAACATGCCGACTTCTTTGCCCGAGATCCCGTGCCTTCGTAGGACCGCCGCGCGGCTTCTGACGATCTGGGAAGCGTCCTCGTGATGCTCCCTGTTGTTGCCATAATACTCTCCCAGCGCCGCCTGAAGTCGTTGTCTCGCGTAGTAGCACTTTCGCGCCGTGATGGACGGGGCCACCCCGAGCATCAACAGCGGCAGGTCTGCCTCAAAGGCCCTGTGCCCGAATGAGTCCACGTCCAAAGGCCCTTCAGTGGAGAGTACCTACCACGTATCTTCCATCAAGCTCGCACTGTTTCTGAGTGGATTGCCGGGGCCGTACAGAGCCTCCGTCGTAGCCATCGTCATCAGGTCACGTACCCAAACGAAGAAGTTCGTGGCCTCGAATGTTTCGGAGCCATTGCAGACACCGTCCAGTGCGTCAGACACATACGTGAGCGCATTGGCGTTCATCTGGCGCAGGTTGTCCGCAGTCATGGATTTGTGAATACAATCAAAGAACTCGGGCAGCAACGTGGTTTCTTGGATGACCTTGAGCATCGCGTTGCTGAAGCCGATCTCTCTCTGGGCAAATTCCACGGCGAACGGCTCAAAAGACAAGAGCCGATTTCGGTAGACGGATTGAATTAGCGTTGGCTCCCAGATGCCGTAAAGCTTCCCGTTCAGGATCGGAAGCGTGGCGACCGCCATGTTGCGATTCCTGTGCCCATGTCAGCGCTTTTGATGGCTTGAATCTGCCATGTCGGCTTACTCCAAAGTCTTAAAATAGCGGCTCTGGTGCCGGATCATTCCGACGAGGTGTCCGACGATGGGGATCTTGGGCTTCATCGGCGGCGGCTCGTGTGTGTCCATCTCAGGCGATGAGAAACGGTGGATGAATATCGCGAAAGCCAGCACCACCGCCACGGTGACATATGACAAAGTCGATCGCTGCACACCCTCGACGACGGAGGCTAAGAAGTTCCCTGCTGTTGGGGCATCGTTGCCCGCCATGGTCCTGATTTTCTTGCTCGGTGCTGGAAAAGCAAGTCAAGTTCGAACGCTGAGCGGCTCTTTAGAAGTGATTCGGACAACCTCTGTCAGATAAATACGCCGAGGAGAGTTTTCCTCGAAATTAATGGCGAAGGACGGCGGTCGTTACACATTTATCATCTAGCTGCCTCCATAACCTAAGACCTTGCAGCCTACCCAAGACAGTTAAGACCGGCGTCGAATCCCTTTGCTCCCCAACGGACGACGCCCGTCAGAAATTAGTGTCCTATCCCAACACAGAGGATCCGAGATGAGGGGTCTACCACCAAAGCCAAAGCCAAAGCCAATCCTCGCCTGCAGAAGCACCCTGACTACCATACCACCCCTTCTTCTGAGTTTCCCACTCTTGACGTTAATTCGCTGATGCTCGCTTATTGCTGACCAAACTCTGCTTGCGGTACACTGTGCCGCTTGCAAGTTGCTACGGAGGTGAGCTGTTGCCTACGGCTGGAATGGGCTCAAGAGAAGCCTGCCTCGACTGTTTTGTTACCCCGCGGTTCATCGCATCCTGACTTCGAGATCCACGGCGTTGTGAGAAATGCATTCCGGTCGTGGTTTTACTAATCATTCCGCATCGCTTGGTCGCAAAAAAGTGGCGGGTTGTGCAGTTGTTGCAGAGCCCCTGGGGTTGGCGATGCCGGATCCTATGCATCTCGAGCAAAAGCAAGACGCGTGGACGAGCTCGCGTCAAGTCCGATATGACTAATCACGTTCAGGTTGGCATCACCGAGAGGATGAGAAGCCAGGGGGCAAGTCGGCATTTAGTACTCCGTACTGCTTGCTGGTGCGCCACCGACCAACCTTTCGGCGCAGTATCACTCGAGCAGCTTAGAGCATGTATGCTCTTGGCTTCCGAAAAGATCTTTTCCTTTAACGTGTCCGAGTTGAATAGGTGGTCATCTGGCTAAACAACGGTATGGCGGACCGCGGGCTGGGTTGCTTGATCGGGAGAGTTGATCAACATATCCCAACATTAAAATGAGCACGAGGCAGTTCTTGATATTGAGGCTTCATGCTAACGTCACAAAGTTAAGACTACTACGTAGTAGGTATTTGATCTCACTGATTACCGCAACGGAGCAGACAGAAAATTCAGAATACCAACTATCATCGGGACCCAGCCACATTGGCCGTATAGGAATAAACTCAGCGGGCCCCGGGTCCTCCATCGTCCAGATGAAAATGGCCCCAACAGCCACTGCGACGACTAATTAGCATTCCGGACACTTATCGCATGCGGGACGAAAGCCTTGGGGCACCAAGGAACTACGTCGTCTGTCAGGCCGTCGATGGGCTAGAGGCGTTCCTCGCAGTCGAAGCGGCTCTCGTAGTGCGCGAGCTGAACGTGGCAGTGGCGGTACTTCTCGGTGAACTTGTAGAGAAAGCACATCGTGACGGCTGAATCTGGCTTCTGAAGGAGACTATTGTGTTTGGAAGCTGCTGGCTCTAGAAGATGAATGGTTTTGAGTCAGGTAGTTGATGGGTACGGTGACGCTTTTTTTCGGTCTGCAGGAAAGGAGACACAGGCTGTGGCGGAGGGATATGGGAGGCGATGAATGATGGGTAGTCAATCCAGTTTATCCAGTAAAGTTGTAAGGATTGTTGGCAGACGGTCTGGTCTCATCGTGCTTTAGCTTTGTTTCTGAGCTTGGGCAACAGGAAGGAGTAATAAGAGCCAGGGGCCATGAGTACCAAGTCAAGCAAGTCTATCATTTTGCCCAGCTGAAAGGCTGGTTCAGCATTTACCAGAACACCAAGGGTCGACGTAAACCTAAAAGACAAAGGATTTATACACTGACGCCAGGGCGAGGCCGAGGAAGGGAAAATTGGCACAGAACCTTTGTAGGCAGTTGGCACCTTCAATAGATTGAGGGACGATCTGAAAAAAAAAACGGACTAACGCGTCCATCTCTGGAGGCTTCGCCAACAATCTCATCTATCAGGGCGTTGAATGCAAAATAGCATCATGCGCCTTGTCGAGCCGGGAAAGCTCTTCTTAGATACTCGCAGGTCTTCACCCTTACAAAAGGCTACGTCACAAGTCAGACAACTGCTGCGAGAAAATTTCTGCTGCGGCCGAGTGAGACCATTTGGAGCCCCTACCGCTACCTCAGCTAAGGCCCTTCAATCTCGTGCCTTTACCTTACTGCAATACAGATCCGGACGGAGCTGACAGAGGCCCTGGAGGCCCTAGAGGCATCTGAAGCATTAGAATCGTAAGAAGACATTGTGGCATTAAGAATAATGTTAAAATTGGTTTAAAATTGGTGGTGATGCCAAACAAAATAGCATAGGGTGTAGTCTAGTCATGTGACTGTAGTACGGGATGAAAGGTAGGTCTGCCGTCATGCCGCAGTTGACAAGCTCTATCTGTTGAAAGTTCGGGTGTAATTGTGTGTATTGATGTGTCTTGATGTGTCGATGTGTGTCTCCGGAGCAATTCCTGCCCCCTATGTCCTTGGTCTATGTGGGTATGTCCCTTAACACTGAAAACCCTACTTTTAGGTGGCCAGATCCATCCTATCAATGTTTCCGACATTTCCTAAGCGAGGCTGTGCATTGGCCTTCCGGATCTACCTTTCTGTTGTCACGTAGGCAGCCCGAGGCCACTACTTTTAATACACCCCCTTAGGCTAAAGCTATTTGCAGATTTAGCCTAACAACTAAGTAGTAATTACTACCCCTTTTCTCCTACTAATAACAAGTAGTAAATACTACCCCTTTACAGCTACTAATATATATTTAATTATAGTTAATTATTAATAACTAAAGCTAGAGTAGATAATATAGTAGGTTTACCTCTTACTTATTAGATAGTTATAAGATAGTAACTTATAATTAAAGCTC
>PUHP01000378.1:2374-16551 GCA_006783085.1 Colletotrichum shisoi
GGGGGGGGGGGGGGGGGGACGTTGGTTGACTTACCTTGAACTAGTCTGTCCTTGGTCAGGTTGGCTCCCAGTGTCACGGCAGCTCGGTATCCTCCGGGGAGCTTGAGGTCTGTTCCTCTGGTGTGCGCCTCATCCAAGAACACAAGACAGACATCGGTCTGATTGGAAAACGGAGACGTCTGGAAGCTCTCAACTCGGCCCCTGCGGTCCACGACGCAGATGTGATCGTCCTCGTCACAGAAAATGACGGCCTGTGTCGTTTCGTGGTCGTCCATCATCTGAAGCCACCGCTTCGCAACTCCCAGGTTGTCCAGCTCCAGTATCTGGGCGCCGACGTCGAGAATGACGCGGGCCGGCGGGTCCAGTCGAACAACCATTTCCAACAGTGTCTCAGCGACTGACTTGTCGGAACCTTTGACCGCCGGCATCAAGGCTACCGAGTTCTCGTTCTGGAGAAGGTACTCCAGAACCAGCGCGTTGGTCGGCTTCTGCTCCGGAAGATCGAGCTGTTTGACGCTCAAGGGAAGAAACGCCCGGGAGTCGTTCGTCCCGCTGAAGCCCGTGATCGCGTTGACCTTCCTCGCCCCAATGTCCCACCCGGAGGCCGAAAGCTTGTGCGGGAACTCCTTCATCTCCTTAGGAAAGACAATGTGTTGAAGGAAGTAATCGATCGTCCCCTTTGAAAAGCGAATGCAGGGAAAGACCTGTTCGATGCATTGCTGGCGGTCTTCGAGGTTGATTCCCGTGAGCTGTTGAAAGGCTACCGGCAGGTTGTGGCTGTCCTTGACCCAGTAGCCGTACTCCATATCGGCCTGATCCGATCGCGTGAGGTGTTCAAAGCTCATGAAAATCTCAGAATCGTCCAGTCCCCCATAGTAGTAGCTGAGAGATGTTAGAATGATGATGACGTCTGGATGGCTGAACTCGGACCGGGCGCTCGGGTTGTCCTTCGCTCGGTACGGCACTGCAAGTCGCGTGCTGGGACGTCTGTTGTGATCAGGTCCATAGTCAACCCTCCATCTCTTCTGACAAAACACGAAACTGAGTATCTGGCTGGAGATGAGCCCTCGCAAGAGCAGAATCGCGTCCTTCGTCGAGGAGGACCAGAGTTCGGACGTCTCAACCGCGTCGATCTCAGACTTGGACAAGTCGGTCTTGTATATGTAGGTGAACACGGCATCCTGTACGTGAGAAGACTGGATGGCCATCGGAAGACCTTTTGAGCCAGCTCTGCTGAGATGACGAGCCACGAGGCTGAGGAGCATATCCCTGGCGCTTTCTTGTAGGATCCGCGTCCTAGGAAAACAGCCGTTATGGTGCGCAGACACCTCTATCGAGTCGGGATGGGCTCTTTGAACCTCCGCGAGGAACTTCCTCACAACCTCGAGGACTTGGTGTATGCACACCCACCGGTCGGGGCTGTACTCAACCGGCCTCTGAGTTCCCATAGTGTAGACGAGTTCGAATTTTACGCTGAAGTTCTCATCGCTCTCATCCACAATATCACGAGAGACACGGCCAAGAAAGTTTTTGGCTCTTACCAGGGACTGACTCACGCTCGCCTTCCCCGAGATGGCCGTCTCGATAGCCATCAGTTGGAAAGAAAGGATGTGCTCCGGCTGAACCAGTAGGATGCCCCGGCAATTCATGCAGTCTTGAAAGATGGCCTGGATTGCCGTCGCCTCAGACGTACCGACCCTGACCGCCCGGGAGAATGGCATGTGGAAGATGCGCCTGTTGAGAAGGCCGCCCAGCTTCGATACCATCATCTGAAGCATTTGCTTGGACTGGGGCTTGGCCACAATGACCCTGACGAGACACGATCCGTCTGCGAGGGCTGCTGCAACCATCGGGACGATGACGGAGGATTTCCCCTCTCCCATGTTCAACTGCATGACGGCGTTCTCGTTACCGGGCGGTCTCCTCATCTTTTCGGCGATGCCCTCCTGGACCTCTCGAACCATGATGCTGCTTTCTACTTCCAGGAGGAGCGTGTCTGGGTAGTCTCCGGGAGACCAATTGGTGTGCCCAGGGTTCCGTAGCTCGTTCTCTAGCGCGATCGGATCTCCCAACGAGGCCACCATTCGTTCCGCGCGCTGAAGTTGGGATAGAGCTAGGCCGAACTGGATCAAGCAGTCTCTCCATGCGACGGGGGTATTCTTGAGATGTACGTGGTTCAGCCGCTGTAAAAGAGACGACACGGAGAGTCTGGGGCGTTGGTAGAAATCAAAGATGTGCGTGGCACACCTAGCAGGGCCGGTTGCTGGTGGATCGAAGAGAGTGTCCATGATGAGACCAAGGCGCTTCTGGGTGTGATCCCTCCAAGCCTGCAAGTAGGAACACAACCGACTCTTCAAGTCGTCGTCCGGAGAGTCGCTCCGACTCTCTGTGAGCTGGCGTCTCTGCAAAGCGTCTGAACTTGATGCTAGGTCTTGAATGTATCGCTCTTGGTACTCCCCCACAGTCTTCTTGGAGAGGCGGGAAAGCAGGCTCGGGAGTCGGTAGTCTCGCCTCTGGTGCTTATGAACTGTCTCAAGATCAAATATCCGGGGTTCCGCCACAATCGAAGGCGGTCGACAGCTCTCGAAGAGGGCATCTTCGCTGATAAAACGTGGTCTTGAGGACAGAGCGGGGTCTGGCGTTGCCATCAAAGACTCCTTCAGAGTTGGAGGCGTGATCTGCGATGGCAGCGATCGAACGATCTCTCGTATGTAGGCCTTGAATTGAAGATTGTCGTACCACGTCTTGAAGAGTGCCTGGATGCCGGGTAGTGCTTCTCTAACCCGGACGTATGTGTCCCAATGGTACTTTTCGTAGTGGCTCGGCGGTATCTTTGGAGCTTTGCACGGCCACTGAGACCGAAGAACGCCCAGAAGAGCGTCAACCGCGCGGCTCAGATTGGCCTGGTAGTCTTTCTCCTGGCGTCGCATGAAATCGTAATCGGACTCATTCGGCTCCTGGTGTAGATACTGCTCCGGGCTTTCGTCAAAAGGAACACATCTGCCTTCTAAAAACGCACACATCCGGGCTGCATCGAATGTACAGCCATTTCGAAGATCGAAGAGATCGCCCTCTGGGGCGGAAACACCGGCAACGTGCTGGCTCGTTTGTGAAGAGGCCAACGTCTGAAGCACAGCCGTGTCCGTGTTCTGTGCAAAGGCAAGCGTCGCCAGCCACATCATCAAGTGGTGCTTGTTGACAGCCGTTCTCAGGCTCCTTTGTAGACCGATCCAATTGGAGGTTATGAAGTGTAGCGAGGAGTGCGTGGACAGGAGGTCTGCGTCGTACGTGACTTGCTCAGTAGGGAGGTCGCAGTCGCTGCCCGAAACCGAGGTGCTGTTGCTTAGGAAATTCCAAAGAAGACTCTCCATGCCCGCGGGTAAGGACTCTACTAGAACGGGCTCCTCCGAAAAGACAAGCTACGCAATCTTGAAAGCCTGCGAGCTTTCAGAGGATCCGGCAGGGTCTCTTGCGGCGTAAGGAGCGTCGTGACGCAGACTGAAGCTCTCCGCCCCGAACCCGGACACCCGGAACGTTGAGGAACGGAGACTGTCTCGTTGAAGGAGATGGGAGTCCACTTGGTTCAGTTCCGGATCCGGTGGACTAATGTAGGATCCCGGGTGAAAGAACTTGGATCTCTCCGCCTGCTCGAAGATGGATTGCACATGGCCTAGGAATAGGCCATGCTGCGCTAAGAACCCCAGCCGCGAGTCCCAGGCAACGGTCTGCATAACGCGCTCGTTGGCAGGGTAAAACTTTCTACCCGGCGTGAGCTGGGCAACCTTGCTCAGGAGGTTGATGTTCTCTCCCGTCAGCACGTCGAACGACTTGACCGAGGCCGAGCTGAGAATTGTCAAGGCCTGTTCCGTGCCCGTTCTCTCCGTGAGGGGATCGGGAATCGCAAAAGACGTCAGAGCATGCAGATAGCCGAGGAACAGGTTGCTCTGCCGGCTTTCGTTGCTGACGAGCCTCGCGAGTCTATCGTCCACCTCGTAGGCATGCACTCTCGGCGCGTCGCCTTTGGAAATGCAAACTTGGACGTGGTCTTTGGTCTTGGCGAACGATACCCCTCCCTCAAGCACGAGAACCTTCCGGCGTGCAGGGACGGCTGGATGGCGAGGTTGGTCGTCTCTCAGGACCAGCTTGTCTTTCAGGCCGACCAGTGTGCCAACGAACTGGCCGGGGTCAACCGACATCCCTCGGTACTGCCGTGAAAGGATAGAAGGCTGCTGAGGAGCGTAACTGAATTCCAAACGAGCTCGAGGGAGTTCGACGGCGACTGACGAGTCCGACTTTCTGCGGACTATGTGGATCCAATAAGGGTCTTCGAGCGGCCGAAAGATTGTTGAAAACAACTGAGCCGACGGACTGCGTACATCGACAAGTGTAGAGTCGTCGCGGACGAGCTGCCACTTGGTGCCGCAGTGAGCCATTACAAGCCTCCAATGCGATGTCGCAAGCAGCCATGGAGCGTTGTTATCGCGGAACTCGACACACTCCCCCGTGTAGTCCCACCAGTGGACATAATCCTCTACGAACTTGGTTGGTAAACTGCCCCTTAGACACCGTTTTGGAACCAACTCGTAGTTGCAATCACCTCTCGCGGCTTGCACCAAGAAATCTGGCCCGGTTCGCCCGGAGCCATGGGTGAGGCCCAGGTGGACCAGGTAGCCTGCGTGTCGTCGCTTGAGGGAGAATCGCATACCCGGAACCGGCGTGGGCATAATCTCGGCCGACAAGGACCCAAAAAGGCATCTGTAAGACTCGTGATCGAGGTAGTCTTTGGGCAGATGATTCAGGGGAATTCCGTCGACCAGAAACTCGCCGGTTAGAAGACAGAAATGCACCACCATCGGTCTTGGAGAAGCGGTGATGCTGGTCAACCAGGATTTATGCTTCACTGACACTTGTTCCCACACATGACTTGGCTGGTAAACGGACCAGGACGCGGAGATCGCGTCATCTAGCCCGGGGCTCCCCCCGGACACAATCCGCTCTCTGAGAAACCCGCAATGTAGGAACGATGTTCTCTGCCAGCGAGAATGAAGATACTGAACTGACGCATCGAGAGAAGCCAGAACAGTCTGGGCCCCCTCTTGGATGGCGATAGAGCACTGGAGAAACGCAGAGACGCTTGCATTGTCCGAGAAGACGGCGTCTTGGAACCTCTCGTCAATGTTGAAAGTGTCCGCGCAGATCAGGTAAGCCTCGAGGGCCCTGCGCTGGAACTCTAGCTTGTCGGCGTCGACTGCCGACTCCTGGGCCTTGCTCTTCAGGCCCTGCGCCCAAGCAAATGTGACGCTTCTCGCTTTTGACAGGAAACCGAGGCATTCTTGCCGGATGTCGGAGGAAGGGGTGAGGGAAAGGAGACGGCGAGCAAGGGCTGTGAAAGCCGTCAAGGCGGAGGATGACTGCCAGTTCTCTTCGAAGCGCTGCGTTGCCTCGAGAAGGCCTTCCACCATCCTTGAGGCGAACTTCTCATCCTCGCAGATGCCGTGAGCACATCGAGACGCGGCGGATCCGTTGGGCGGGCCGGCTTGGTAGATACACTGCTGAATGACGAGAACAGTGTCCCTTCGGTTGAAGTCCACTGAAGGGGAAAAGAGTTGAATCATGATGTTTCTCCATTGGAGGTTGTATCCGAGAGGAATGGAAGCGATGGCCTTGAATTCCTCGATCGTCATGTCATCGGGGCACTCGTGTAGGCTCGCCAGTACGGTGTTTGGTGGAGGACCGCTGGGCATGGGCGAAGGACGGAAAAGGTACTCTTGGACGTGTTTCGAGGCCGGAGGCATCTTGTAGGTGCACTCCTTTGGGATCGTGTCTGTAGGTCGGAACGGAGTGAGGAAGCAGGACCGGCGGTCGTCGTAGCATGCGTAGTGAAGCCCGTTGATGACGCAAACCGTAGACTCAGTAGCCGTCGAAACAAATACCATCCTCCGATGTGTCGCCATGTGGGGTTTGTCCTCCGAGAGAAGGCTGATGTGTTGACTGCTCACGTTGCTTTGAAAATACCGAGAAAGGCCTTGGTAGCCCTTCAAGGGGTAGAGTGAGCGAGGCCGTCTTTCACAGCCGAGACAAACTTTCAGGACGTTGAACAGAAAGTAGATACTGGCTTCGCGCCAGCTTCCAAAGCCTTCGGGGACGGACAGCTCGAAGACCGTCGACTTCAAGGCAAGCAGCCCGTTCGGAAGCGGCCACTCGTGGATTTCGATCTTCAAGCTGTTGGCTCGATCATGATACGAACAACGCGAGCAAGAGCTGCTGTGAGCCGTGTAGGGAACGCCCGTTTTTTTGTTGTAACCCTGGTAATACTCGCATGAGCTCGCGTGATACATCCTCATGAGATTGTCGTATTTGTCTTTCAACCTGCGCAGCTCGTCTTTCTTGCGCTCGCGGTCTTTCCGTGCCCGCTCTTCGATTCCGCTCCGAAGAGACTGGTGTTTGTCGGACTGATCGAAGTAACGAACGGAAAAACACCCGGAGGATCCACATGTCGTGTAGATGTTTGGAGCAGAGGAGCTCGGTTCGCAGTTCTCAAGGCGCTCTCTAAGATACGCCTCGGCGTTGTGCAGTCTCTCCAAATGGGCCCTGGTCGTAAGGAGGAAGTTTTGAAATAGGCCCAAGGGGATCTCGGGATCAAACTTCCCGAGTAGTGGGTGGATCTGGATTGTAGCCCTGTCGCAGACGATCCAGAGCTCCAAGATCGTTAACAACATGATGGAGATTGATTCGGGATTGCTTTTGCCTCCTCCATAGAACGTGCTGGCCTTGCCGTGGTAGTCTTCGATGAGGTCTCGGAGCTGAGAACATGTGCTGGCAGTAGTCTTATGTCCTGCAAACCATGTCTGCAGGTTTTTGCCAACCCAAGTCTCAAAGGCCGTCAGGTGTAGAGACAAGTGTGCATTGTCTGGTACAACTACCCCGGACGGTAGCAACGAAGAGTCATACAATGCCACCGTCCATGACGGGCTAAAGTGGGACTCTGCTGTCTGGGTACCTCGCCTGGCAAAAGAAGCCAGGAAGTCATCGAGCTCGGGAAGATGCATGGTGGAGTCCTTCCCGAAATCCGACGCCTCCAGGGCTTTTAACTCTTTGCCGAGACCAGGCGCGTCCTGTTTCTGGATGTCGGACCAGCGATCCGACAATAATTTGTTCGTTTGACGCATAACCTCGCGAACATGATCGACAGCGGCGGGGACAGGCCCCGACGTGAGCTTGAGCAGTCGCCTGGACAGCTTGGCGACCATGCAAAGCAAGAGGTCCGACTGCAAGGTGGACGAAACGACATCGTCCAGGCTATTGCGGAGGATCTCGGCCATGACGAAGGCCATGAATGTTTTGTAAAGGCTGTCGTCGGGGCCGGCCAGCCTGCCGAAGATCAACTGCAGACTGACGCGGACAAGCAGCCAGGTGGGAGAACGGCGCCACGGGAGCAAGCTGTTGTTCCAGTTGACCTCATCACGGGTGTTCTTGGAAATCCTCGCTTCGTCGAGAGGATGACCGACGGCGAGCAGGAAGGCGTAGAGGAGCTCCGTGACCATCTTCGGGTGGGTAGTGTCACGGCTTTCTTCGTGAAGTTTCCCCGCCTTTTTGGCGCATGGCTGGGTTCCCGCAGCCCGTTGGAAGCTCATGGTCGCCAAGGTTTCCGCAAGAGTCTCTTTGAAGCCCAGTTGGTTGAAGTTTCCAAGATGGATGGTCACACCGACACCGGGGAAGGTCCTGCGGAGACGACCAGAAGTCGCCATGGCAGCTTCGTTGGTCGGAGACAGCTCGAACGCCTCCAAGCGGACCGCCGAGTTGTGGACCTTGGTGATCAGGACTCCGGCGTTCTGGGCCCCGATGTTCAGAGGAATCGTTGACATTGCGCCTTGTACAGAATTAGTGATGTCGGAAAATCGAGGGCTGTGTTGGAAAACGTACCCGGTCTGGATAGCTTGTGCAACATTTGGAGCAACTCATCTTCGTCGACAGCCGGATCGTCTCCTCGAAGCTGATGGACACGGATCATGGCCTCCATCATCTCAACAGCTGCTGTCACGGTCCCTAAGCTGACCTTTGGAACAAAGTCGCAAAATTTGACGAGGGCGTCTCGAACGCAATGGAGCAAAACGGTTTCATTCTTGACAGTAAAATCATCGGCCTGGGGCAACTGGGGAGGAAGGAAAACGTGACGAATAAGATAAAGAGCTGCTTGGTTGGACATTTTGATGTAAAGTGCAAATTCTTTTTTTCTTTTTTTTTTAGAATCGAAGTCGGTGTCTTCTTGTTGATGTTTAGTTGTCAGTTGTTGATAGAATAGTGTTGCTGTATTGTAGCACCTGTTCTCTGGGCCAAGAGGATTTTTCATAGCCGCGGGTTTAGGGACGTATTTTATAATTCTTCTCTTCGTCACTGATACAGAGATGGAGACTAATAAGATGGCTCACGATGTGAGTATCGTGGGCTGTGGCATCATTTTCACATGTCGGGAGTGTTCGTCTGAAGATCACACGAGATAAGCTTTCGGGGTCGTTGAGATGGGTTGTAGGCCGCAACTTAAAGTGACGGAGGATGCTTTTGGACCCGGGAATTGACTTTTGGAATGATAGGAAAAAAGGGGTCTACTAGATATGGAGGCTTGATAGGCGATCTAGTTGACTTGGTTGGCTCTTGCAGAAACAGCAGCTCTCTCTCGATATCAGACTTTGTCGTGTAACAGTCTTTCTGGCCTCCTGCCGCTGAAACGATCTTCACGTGAGCTTCTAGGCATCGATCGATGTGTGGTGTTTTTCTTTGACTTTTCTGAAAAGAGTTGTTGGGAAAAGCAGCCGGCGGTAAAAGCCTAAAGGGACTGGAGAGGGAGAAGCGAGTTGATTGGACTCAACTTTCGGTTACGGTTATCAGAGCCAGGCTCTGCATGTGTTGGGATCATAATTGCCAACGGCATATGCTGACGTTGCCGAATGTCCGGCAAAAGCCAACGTCAAAGATGGAAGCCGTGATCAGGATTCAAGACCATCCGAATCTCGCCGGATGACGCGTCCCGGGATTCGGAATATGGCGAGTTTGCAAAGCGGGAAAACTGGCTTTGAGGCCTACAAAGACGGTCCAGATTCCGATTTGGCCAAGGCATCGTATAACCTCGCCGTCCACCTCCTCGGCCGCTCGTGAGGGGGCAGCTGACGCGATAATCCAGACCTCGAATCGATGCCCTTACTTGAATGCATCAAAAGGAACGGTGGGATATGGTTTCCTAATCTCGCCATTCGCAAACCTTTACTCAGAGATTCTCCGAGCCCTTTTTTTTTTTATAGTTTTTTTGGTATGAATCATGATCTAGACCGACACTGGACCGACGGCGTTGTAACTCGAAACCCCTCTCAAATCGCGATGAGGGAGCCATCGGGAGACGTCTAACTGGGAATTACGAGATTCCATGCTGTCAGAAGATGATGCGTCATCCCAATCCTTCCCTCCTCAAGGCATGGGTGCCGATGGACTTTTTACACACGCATCGCTTGTCATACGATGTGAAGCAGCCAACTGAGGGTTCGGTTTGCTTCCCAGACTGAGGAGAGATATCACGATTTCAGAGGAGAAGATATCACCATCTTTCTTGTGTAGAAACCAACATGAGCGCCCTCTTTTTTGTTCATGAAATCGCTGCACTTCTCAGCGCTACTTTAACCCGGGTCCGTAATATTCCCAAGGACTTTAATCCTCCCCATCCCCACCCACGCTTGTCGTCGTGCACTCAGCACGAATTCGCGCCGTTGCCGGTGAAGGTGCCGGGCTGGTAGGCTCCGCTGCCGTCGTCGAGGCACTCGGCTGACGCTCGTGTTAGCCCATCGTATCTTTCATCGTGGATTCGTGGGGTAATCCCCGTCATCACTCACCAACGGTAACCAGCTTGAGGTTGTTCTGCTTGGCCCAGTTGATCAGCCAGGGCGTCAGGGTCTGCACCGTGCTGGCGTACGTCTCGTGCATCAGGGGGATGTGTCCGTTGCCGCCGGCGCCGGCCTGCTGGAACTTCTGCTGGCTCTGCGCCGGGGTCTGGCCGTTCCAGTCGCCCGAGTCGACGTCGTCGGTGATGACCTTGTAGCCCAGGGTCTTCATCGTCGGCAGCACGGAGCCGCCGGTGGCCAGGTAGGGCGGGCGCATGTAGGCGGGCTTCCTGCCGATGATGTTGACGGCGGCCTGCTCGAGCTTCTGCATCTCGGAGGTGAGCTGGGCCTGGGTGAGGCTGCCGAAGTTCTGGGGGTGCGTCCAGCTGTGGGAGGCGATCTGGTGGCCCGAGTCGAAGGCCTTCTTGACGGCGGCGCGCTGGTTGTAGATGCAGCCGTAGAGGGTGCCGGTCATGAAGAAGGTGGCCTTGGCGCCGCCGTTGTTGAGGATGTCGACGAGCTGCGAGGTGTACTGGTAGGGCCCGTCGTCGTAGGCGAGGGCGAAGACGCCGGGCTTGGCGCACTTCTGGATCACGACGCCGGCGCTCGGGGCGCGCTTGATGAGCTCCATGGGGGTCTCGATGGGGATGGCGGCGGCGCTGGCGACCAGCACCAGGCCGGTGATGATGGTGTCGAGAAGCATTGTGAGCGAATCGGAGGGAGAGGAGGATCTGGGACAGAGCTTGGGACAAGGAGGTTCGTGATGGGATGGGGTGGCGGACATCAAGAGAAGCAAGAGTGGGCTCGACCGGGCTTCCGCGTCTCTCTCTCTCTCTCTCTCTCTCTCTCTATATATATGTATATCACTCTTCGGTTGACAAACTGCCAAGGATCGACTGGATGACGGTGAGCCCGCCCACCTTGAACCACTCCAATCTCGCCGTCCCGTGGAATTCGACCGACGGGAAACCTCCTTTGTGGGGTTGTGGCCCGGTCGAACGGCCGATTGCGATCCTTTCGCCTTTCGGAAGCTCGTTTGACGGCAGATAGACATGCTTGTTCCAGGGGTTGGAGACAACATGGTCACGTCCGGCAGTAAGCCGCCTGCGTCATCGGGTCAGCTGCCGCCAAAGGGTCATCTAGTCGAAGTGGCTAAGCACCAGTGAAGCAGGTCTCATTTAGGCTTTTTGCCTGGCGCTCAATCTGGAACGGAGCGGACGGTCATTCTCTTACACGTGTACAGGGCACTTGGGTTTGCAGGGGGGTATTTGTTCCCCTTTCCAGGGTACTTTGGCGGAGGAACAGGGGGGAGGGGAATAAGAGAGAAAAGCCAGGATCGTCTGCGAACACTGACTGGGCTTAAGAATGACGAGTAGATGCGGTTTTTGGGGGCGGCTAAATCAACGTGCCGGCAGCGTTAGTTGGCCAAGGGAGATCTTCCGGAAACTGGGGGGAAGAGTAATTCTAATTTCTTGGACAAAAAAAAAAGACGAATTGGTGATGTTGCACTGCATCAACAGGCTAAATAGAGAAATGCTTGTCACGGATTCGCGGGGGGGGAGGCAATAATCGTCCGTCCATGTCAATAACGCGGTGCTCTCAGGGGCGCCGGCGGGTATGTGTGCTGACTCATCTCATTCTCAGTGGGACAAGTCTCTTCTCATCGTGAACAAGGGAATGAATGAGTTTGGCTCCGATTTCCGTACCACACTTTGGCGAGATTCATGTGCAAAAAGAAACCCTCTTCTCTATGTGCTCATAGATTTGTCCAAGTGTGTGTTTGTCGGAGCCTCGGAGCAGGAACAATGTCTCGATTGACCCGTAAAGACTGACTTGACTGACTTGGACTGACTTACTTACCTCATCATCTCATCCAATGCGGTCTTAGTTGGCTGAGCGACGGCGCCCTTCGCTTGTCAAACAGTCGTCACGACTCTGGTTGCATTTCACACCATCGCGCAACACCATCAGGTTCCATTCTTACCTTTCATATTCAGCAACTCCAAGTTCTCACAGCTCACCCTGCAGCGTCGCATTCAGACCCCCCTACCCACTTGACCAACATGGACGTTGAATGCCAATGCGGAGCGGTCGCCTTCAAGACGCCGACCCCGGAACCTCTCGATATCTACTGCTGCCACTGCTCCCAGTGCCGCAAGCAGTCCGCCTCCGCCTTCGGCACATCCGCCATCTTCCCCGCCGACGGCCTGTTCCCCCTCTCCGACGACCTCGGGTCGAAGCTCCAGTCGTGGACGCGGCCGACCAAGGGCGGCGGACACATGGACTGCTATTTCTGCCGCGTCTGCGGGTGCCGCGTCTTGCACCGCGCGCACGACAAGCGCGGCGCTCCGAGCCAGACTGTCAGCGTCAAGGGCGGGCTCATCGCGGGGCTCCGGATGGACCCGGGGAAACACATCTGGACGAGCGGCGCGGTCGTACCGATCCCCGAGGAGGCTGAGAGGTGGGCCGAGTCGCCGCCTGGCACTCCTGCTGACAACGACCAGTGAGGAGGTTTATTGTCTGTCAAGATGGTCGGTCACACGAAGAGTGGAGGGGCGCAGTCTCGGCTGGAAACTCTCCACCCCCTTCCCCCTCTGATAACCCTATTCGCCTGCGAACGAGGGCTCCGTGGTAGTCTGGACCTTTGGCAGAGACCGCTAGTTGGATCATTTACAGTTATAAACGTTCTATGTACTTTTAAGTATGACACGGGAGAAGCAGATAAGGTGTGCGCATTGCAAAAGTCCTCGGGCCCGGTATGATACGCATCTCCATTGGCAACGCTGGATGAAGCCCTTCTTTCAAAGGCATCAAACACGGGTCCGATCTGGCCTCTTTCTAAGCGCGACGAGACTGGGAGCGCTGGCCGATGCTGCGCTTGCGGCTTGCCGCTCATCAGCTTGACGCTCTCGTCGTAGTCCGACGTGCCGTTGGTGGGATCGGCGTCCTTCTACAGCCGTGTGTCAGTACTCTGGGCTCCATCAACCACAAAGAAGAAAGAAAAGAAAAGGAAAAAAAATGGACAAAAAGATAGGAGGGGGGGGGGGGGACAAAAAAAGTAACGAAAAAAAAAAAAGAAGGGAACCGGGGAATCAACTCACGGCGTTCTCGGCACCGCACTTGGAGCCGGCGTCGTATTTGCCGTCGGGGCCGTCGACGCCGGCGAAGTCGCGCTTGCTGTTGGCCTTGAGCATGTTGGTCGCGGCCTCGGGCAGCCAGCCGTTGATGAAGTCGCCGTGGGTGCAGAAGGAGCTGCCGCAGGCGAGCTCGAAAGGCGGGGTGCCCTTCCAGCCGCCGGGGAGGATGCTGCGGAGGTCGTATCGGATCGAGAAGCGCAGCGGCGGCATGCGCTTCATGCCCTCGGGGCAGCGGTTGGCGGGCTTGAAGCCGTCCTTCCAGTTCTGGGTGCCCGAGTAGGCCGACTCGAGCGTCTTCTCGTTGACGCAGTCGTGGAAGAGCAGCAGGGTCTGCAGGTGCGTCGAGCACGTCTTGGTCGGCCACGCGGCGGCCTCCTTGCCCTCCTCGGTGGCGTCGCCCTCGCAGAACCACTCGATGCCGGCGAGCTCCTCGACGTCGGACTGCTTGGTGGCCTGGGAGTTGCCGGCGACGGTCTTGTAGTCCTGCGGGATGGCGACCTCGGCGTTCTCGATGGAGACGTAGTAAGCGCTGAAGCGGCTGAAGGGCACAGGGTTCATGCCGGCGTCGTTCTTGACGTAGAGGGTAGGGACCCCTTTTCAGAGAGAGAGAGAGAGAGAGAGAGAGGGTGTTAGTCAAAGCGGGTGAAGATGTTTTGTTTCCTTTCGGCAGGAGAAGGCTTGCAACTCACAGTAGGATGAGTAGTCGTTGGGGTTCTCGGCGGTCGAGCAGCCGGCCTGGAGCTCCTTGGAGGAGTTTGTGTTGATAGTGACAGCATCGGAGCCGAAGAAGGTGTGCATGTGGCTCTTGTACTGGCCGGGGATGACGACGGGATCGATGTTCTTGCGCATAAAGGGCTCGGCCGAGGCAATGGTGTATGCGTTGGCGATGCCAGCGCCGGCAAGCAGGAGAGAGGTGGCGGGATGCATGTCGAAAGGACGGACTATGGTGAGGAGAAAGGGAGAGAAAGAGATGATGAGAAAACGAATGACGCGACTGCTTTCAAGAACAGTCGATATAGGGATGGAAAGGGAAAGACTAGCTTAAACACGAAGAGAAGGATGGAAAAGAAAAAAAGACTTGAACGAAAAGAAAAGGGAGGTCAACGTCGTTCTTTAGTATCTTTAAAAAGTGAAGATCCATCCCCATGGAATCCCCCCCCCCCCCCCCCCCCCC
>PUHP01000380.1:8242-31068 GCA_006783085.1 Colletotrichum shisoi
ACTTGAGGAATCGTGATGGATCCGTCAGGCGATGAAGCCCGCCCCCATCGCTTGAGCTGCCCGTCCAACGCATCTTGCGAACATCCCACGAAACCAACTCCACTTGCACGCTGGGAAGCTGGCTGCTTTTCTGCTGCTGCACTGCACCTGGACTAGAATCGCCTGCCCAGAGACAGAAGGCCACGACCCACGATCGTCGTCGCCCGTCCCGTCCGCGCTCCTCTTCCGCCCTACGGACCACGGATCCAGCCTGTCTCGCTCTCCCTCTTTTGCCATCTGCATCTGCCTCTCTTGCCTCTTTGCCTCTTTGCCGTTTCGCCTCTTCTCTCTCCCACTCACTCACTCATTCACTCAAATTACCCTCACCCTCAATTCACCACTCCTCACAGTACCCTTGCCCATCTCACATTCACATCGGGTACCTATCTATCCTCATCCTCATCCTCATTCTTCTCTTCCTCTTCCTCTTCATTCGCCTCCCGTCTCCCACAGTACATCACTTTGCGCGCCTTCGCTTCATTCTACATACATTCCAACTTACTACCTTTGATTCATCGACTCGTACTACCTACCTACCGCCTATACTTCTTTAACCTTCCGCTCCCTTCCTGCATTCCATCCCTCGGATCCTTTGCACACACATACACACACACACACACACTCTCTCTCTCTCTACGCATTGTCCCTGCCCTGGACACCGCCACCCCGAATATCAACGCCCACCTTCGCGTCAGCCTGCCGCGACCACAGCACGGTTTTACTCAGCCTCGAGTGCCTAATCACCACCGCCTCAATGCACCTGTAGCCTCGCCGTTCGCCCAGAGATCCATTCGGCCCCGGACGACGAGCAAACCGACTCCTTGCAAGCACTTTTAGTCTCATCAGTCACAACAGTCCTCCGTTTAATCAGTTGCTCAACTTTTCCCCCCTTGACCAACGTCGAACTGGATTCACGAGCCCCCGAAGCCCCCGAGCCCACAACAACAACAACATCAACACATCGCCAACAGACGCCAAGCTCGCCATGTCCTCGTTGCCACCCGACCCGTACAAGGCCTTAGGCGTCTCCAAAGATGCTCAGCTATCCGAAATCCGAAGCGCCCACCGGAAGCTCATCCTCAAGTGCCACCCCGATAAGGTCCAGGACCCGACGCTCAAGGCCCAGAAGCAGGACGAGTTTCAAAAGGTCCAGCAGGCGTACGAGCTGTTGAGTGACGAGAACGAGCGAGCCAAGTACGATGACAACGTCAAGCTGGCCGAGCTCCGCAAGGAGATGGCCAAGGGCATGTCAGCCAACACGTCTGCACCTCGCGCTCCCAGGACATATGAGGTGCGCACTGCCGAACCCCGACCCGATACATTCACCAAGACGACATACCGCCCGTCACCCGGTACCAAGATGTACTCCCAATACAACTCCCGGTCATGGGATGAGGAGATTCACAGCCGATCAAATTCAATATTTGAGGAGCCACGCGCCCGTCGGGCCACCAGCTACGAGAAGCCATCCCGGGACCGACAAGACGACGACATTAGAGAACGCGAGCGCGAACGCCGGCGCAGGGAAGACAGGGACAGGGAGCGCGAGGAGCTCGCACGCGCCGCAGACCGCCGGGAAAGGGAAAGAGAAAAGGAACGGCAGGCGGACAAGAAGGTCGCAGAGAGGGCCGCCAAGCGCGCCGCGGAAGAAAAGGAGGCCCGACGACAAGAACGCAAGCGTCAGGAAAAGGCGGATAAGGAGCGCGAGAAAGAGCGCAGACGCGATGCCGAAGAAAAATCGCGGAGACACAAGCCGGTCTACATGGAGTCGTTTGACGACGAAACGACGTACATCGCCAAGCCCGACAAGAAGAAATCGAGCAGCAGCAGCGCTGCCAAGGAGAAGAAGGATGACAAGCGGTCCCGCTCGATCCCGCGGGACGATATTCCTCTCCGGGACGACCTGCCCGTGCCGCCCGTACCGCTTCAGCCGCCCGACCACAAGACCAAGATGACCGGAGCCATGCTCTTTGCTGCCACTTACATGGACCAGTCCCGCAAGACCGGCGCTATCAACCCTCACCCGGGCCTGAACCGCTCCCAGACACACGACGTGCGCTATGCGCCCCCGGCGCCAACGCCGCCGGCCGCGGCGCCCTACGTCGTACCTCCGCCTCCCATCCCCGCCGAGGAGGATTCGAGTCGCAGGTCCAAGTCGCGTCGCTCGTCCGAGACCAAGACGCGCGAAAAGTCGAGCCATAAGAAGTCATCGCCGACCAAAGAGCCGCCCATGGCCGTGCCGCCGTCGCCCAACGTCGTCGATGCTTCACCCAGCAGTCGCCACATACCCCAGTTTGTCTCATCAGCGTCGTCGCCCATGTCCACCTCGCCGCCCAAGGCCCCTCTCAGGTCGGCCATCTTCAACGACGGTTCCTTCAGCCGCCCGCCGCCCGGCATCGTCAGGGCGCAGACATTCTCCCACGTCTCCGCTGACCCAGAACTGCGGAGCAGCGGCCGCGACCGTTCGAGGATGCAGCCGCAAACCCTGAGCGAAGACTCGGAATCCGACGGCGACCGTCGTCCCCACAGGAGTCACCGGTACAGGACTCACTCTCCCGAGCCGGTGCCTGCGGATTACAGCCAGCGAACTCGGTACTCGGTCAGTGGAGGCCGTACCGTCCCGATCTCGGCTGAATCCGTCTACCCTCCGATGTATTACGAGGAGTCCTCGCCCTCCTCCAGGAAGCACAGCAAGACGGCCTACTACGAACGCCCTTCCATGCCGTCCAGGGAAGCGAGCTACACGAACTCTGCCTACTTCCCCAAAGTCAAGACGGCGAGGTACGACACCGTGCAGTACGCCGACCTCCCCCACCGATACCGCGACGAGTACAGCGTAGGATACGCTTAGCGGGCGTAGTCTGGCCTTCTCGGACGAATGGGCCATGCTCCTATATTGGTGTGCTCTCGAAGAGGGGGAACGTATCGTTTTGCTGGAACGCATCGATGCCCAACCTCCTCCACGGCAGGGGAGGTGATTCGAATCTTTTGACTAAATCATCCTTTCAAATGTTCTCCATCTCAGTTTTCCTTCTTTGGTCCGATGCTGGTATGATGGGGAACGATATAAAGACGCAAGAAAACTACCATACAGTAACGAGTAAACCGACCTGTGTTATTTGACATCAAATCTTGGGAGGGGGGAGGCTGGAAAGACATGCGAGGGACTGGAAAGCCCGTCACTTGGGACGGCTACTGATTGGCATTTATGGAGCGAGACGTGCTAGGCGGCTGGCTGCCCTGGGAGGGATGGGATGCGCTGGATTGGTTCGAGGCTGAGGCTGAGGCGGAGGCGACTTTCATCGAGTTGCGAGGTCATGCGCTCTCGTGGCGGGAGGCCTCACCGAGAGATGAAAGGACATCTCTCTCCCCTTTCCACCCGGTCCGGCCAAGCACGATCGCTACCCTTACCCGACGGCGAGCCCAAGCATTGGGGACGTTTTATTTTGGGACGTCCCGGGGTTTTCTAACAGAAGTTGTTGTACGCTGGAGTCTTGACGATACACATACATACATTGGCATGCATTGGGACGGCGACAATGTCCTATTTGTCCCCTTGTTTTCGGGGATTTTCTTTCGACGCATCTATTTGGGCCTCTCTCTCTCTTTTTATTACATACCTCTTAACGAAACTCGAGACATGATTTATATCCATTCCGTGGCTGTCAGGCAAATCAGGTTCCAGTCGTTCGCAATTCGCTACATGGCGTTTTTAGAAAGGGTGGGGGGGGGAGCAGGAGACATGGATATCATGATCATGGACACACGAGGAAAGATAATCGTCACACCAGCCATCACACGGCATCGAATATCCCTGATTCGGCATCCGCGATGGATGACTGGTTTGATGATTCGAAGGGCTCGTATGAGGATGAGGGCAAGGATGCTCACACGGAGGTCTCTTTTTTCTTTCGTAGTTGGACTTGTCAAAATAGACATGTTCATAACATGGTCTGCTTTCGACCCCGATGATGCGATGCCGATATGACTGTCGGGGGGGGGGGCTGACCTGGGCAGAGGGGTCCGATACCGCGAACTCGGACTGGCTCAGGGTGGAACGGGGAAACCTCTTGGGCCGAGCGCAGTGGCGCATGGTACTCCCCTCAGGACTCGGGGCGTAACACGGAGGAAGAAGGTGGGGAGGGGTTTCACGTATCGTGAGGTATCCATCCGGCTTCGCGATGTTCATACGAGGTGAACGCTGGATGTGCGTTGCGGCTTCACACATGAGCCACTCGCTCAGCTTTACGAGGCGGTCATTCATAATCAGACGCTTCGCGTGCTTGGCTCCCGTGGACTGGCAGTACTCAGGAGTCTCTCCCTGGCCGTGTATGTTGTCCCTCCAAGGCACAGCCGCGAAACTAGGAATCCGTTCACAAAGCCAGCCAGGACGAGCCGAGCGAGGCCGGGTCCTTCCCCAGAACCGGCGTCTAACACGCACCATATCCCTCACGGCGTCTTTCCTCCTCCAACAGCCCGCCGCCGCCATCACCATCACCATCACCATCACCGCCGTCGCCCTCCCTCATCTCAAGCGCCTCGCGATCCCCGCTCTCCTCTGCCCTCCTCTCCTCCCGCCCCTCGCGGATCGACCGCTCCCTCGTGATATCCCACCCGGTCCGCGCCTCGACGGCCCTGGTGAGCTGCAGTAGCAGCGGCGGTATCATCAGCCTCATCGGCGCGTCGCGCAGCGCCGTCTCGCGCCAGCCCCCGCGCCACACGCCCACGGGGAAGTGGCCGAAGGCGCTGCCGAGCCCCAGCGTCGTCACCCACGACATGCCCTGCCTGTAGACGACGGCGGACGTGCTCGCGGCGAGGACGACGACGACCAGGGCGAGGACGGCCGGGGAGGGGTCCCATAGGGGGCCTATGACGCGCTTGAGGAGGTGGTCTAGGGGGATCATGTCGTCTTCCGGGATGCCTGTGCGAGGTTAGGGAACGGGAATGCGGTCTGGGAGGGGTGGGTGGGATAGGCGTGGACGGAATGGCGCATACCCTCTTGGAAGGTGTACATGGAGTACGAAGCCAGGAAGCTGGCGAGGAGCAGCAGCCAGTTCGTCCCGGACCCGACGGTGGACCGTCCTCGCGGGGGATCGTTGTCATCGTCGTCAGGGGCGTCGTCGTCACGCTGCGGCTTCGACGCTACGTCGTCCTCGTTTTCTTCGATGCGGAGCACCACGTCTCCGGTCTTTGTGCTGCACGGTTGGGCTCCGATCGGGCCCGTGATGCCGGCCTGCTCCGCTGCGACCCCGGGTCTGTCGTCGACTTTGGCACTGCGAATGGCGCGCGTCTTTAGTACAGCTTTGTTCACTTTAGAAGAAGAAGAAGAAGATGAAGAGAATCCCTCACGCCTCATCTCCCGTCACTCGGACTGCAGCCGGCGTCTCCTCTGCGATGGCCATCTCGTTGGGTCCGGGGACATATGTGGACAAGTCCTTTCTTTCAAGGGGCTAGCGACAAGATGAATCAGATTTCGGGGAGTTCAAATCGTCACGTTTCCACGAGAGGGTACAATACCACGTCGCAGACTGACATGGCAGACGTGGGCTTCGTGCGAGTCTTTTTTATCCTACACGCCGGATGGTGTACCCGCATATGAGGGAGACCACCGCTGCGAGAGTGAGAGGGATCTATTGGCGCCGGGGATTGCTCCACGCAGGCTGCCAAGGGTCGTCTTCTTTTCAGCCCGCGCCCGATGACGAAGTCCTGGGCTGGCTGCCTTGATCATGATACCCCCTCGCCGCACCCGCGACGAGAGGCTGTTCGCTTCAACTGTCAGCCGCAAAGCAAGAGTCGACCAAAGGGGAACGTGTAAAAACACAACCGGAAGCCTTGATTCTGACCACAGTTGGATCGCGTGAGGATTTCAAGTCAGACTTGTCTTTAGGCTCCCCGACGGAGTGAGAGACAGAGGGGGGGGGGGGGGGGGGGGCAAACGAAACCTGTTTTTTTTGTAGTTCTGATAAGAAAAGTGGCGGCTGCAATACGCCAGAACCGGACTTTTGCTTATTTGTCCCAGTCGCCGGGGAGGTCACGCGGACTCAACCCCCCCGTTGCGACTCGTCCGGGAGCGAAAAGCCACCGCGAAGACCGGGCTGCGATGCCGTATCCGTATACGGCTCATGGCAAATGAGAGCAGCACGACTGGGATGACGCCTTCGCTCAAGCCGGGGCTGATCGCCTATCATTTGTTGATGATGAACCAGCTACAAAGAAGCGCACTGCGTTCCAGCTCGTGTTTGGATATCTTCCCATTCCCAAGAAGGGCCCCGGAGGGTTTGCGAACTACAATGGACAGCGTATCTGCAATGCCGATTTTCTTACATTCGTGGACTACATGTGGTCAAGTATTGGACCTGGGACAGTCTATACCGTTGCACATGAGTGACATCTTACCCGACGGTTCACTTGACACCACCAGGCAGTCAGTACTAGTTTCCGGGAAGAATAGAGACCAGCCTACAACACGTTGGAGCAAACTGCTCACCAGTCTGGCCTGGAAGTCACCCACCCAAGCCGTCCGTCACAAGCCAGAAGGACGAGAGGCCGTGCCTGGCTCTGACCCTCTCTCCCTTGACGTTGACGGCTCACGTATTCGAATCTGCGCTTACGCGCTGCTCAGTGTGGCTGCGTTGGTAGAAGACAAGAATGAATGGCACGTGGAGGGGAGTTGCGAATAGTGGTATCAGCGAAATCGAAGTCTTCCTATGCGTGGGAGGACCCCGGTTTGCTCGAGCACGATCCGTGATTGTGCAAGGACGGGCAGTTCTCGCTGGTAGCCGCTACTGGAGAAAACCGTTGTTCCCAAAGCACTTGGGCCGGATCTTGTACTCAACAATGCCGTGCCCACGGATCTCTATTATTGTCATGTCCTTCGACCTCTGTCAAAGCCGTGAACCCAGGTACTTCTTAGTCGGTCGGCTTTAGCCCTTCCAGTTCCTCGCCATAATAACTCAAATCGGTACTCGGGATTCTTTCGCAATGAGTCTCATCCATACACAACCCTCTATTCCAAACTCCGCTCGGTTCAAAGTGCAAGACGAGAGCGTGATCAAGCCGGGGTTGCGGCTGAGTTGGTTCTGGGTGGACAATGTCCATCGCAAACAACATGGGAAACACACTGTTGATCCTTCAACCAGCGAATTCAACCTGACAACTAAAGAACCATCTAATAAACCAGTAAGCCCACCTGCTTCTGGAGTCACCCGAGGGGAAGGGGAAGACGTGATGACCGTTGTCCACCATATATTCCGTCCCCATCAGACAAGATCCTCTGGCTATGACCATTACCCGAGGTAACTATCGTATAGTCTCGTTGACGCGGTCTGTATGTTGATTCATTCCGCAGGAATGGCAAGCTGATGTGATGAAGAAGCCTGGTGTTTTACGGCCTGTTCAACACGAACCCCCGCTTCCAAGTGGATTGATTGTGTGGCACTACGGACACCTACTTAGATTTCAGAGCTCAAGACGTCAAGGGGAACTCGATTCGAAAGTCATGAGGTGAGACCATTGTCAAAATCTTGCCACGTCAGGCATGTAAATAAGGGGGTATAGGACCTATCTAGAAAGAACGCCAGGAAGTCGATTTGGTCAAAATTGGGGACGCCGCCCCTGCGGGATGATGATGCATGTGATGATAATACATGATGGGTTGATAATGATACAGGAATGTTTCTTACTAGTCAGCCCCTTTTGACATTTGGAAAAATGACGTAGGCACTAGAATCGTCCGGAGGATGCAGAATGTCTGGTGGAAGATGGTGGCAAATAGGACGACGACGACGCTGATGCAGATACCGGGAAACGCTAGACGAGGACATAGAGAGCGCAAATCTAAGACGACATTAGCTGTGGCGAGCCTCATCTGGAGATAAGCCGACTTACCAGACTCAGGCCCATGATCATTGAACACCAGAAGCACACGTTGTTCAGCGTCTTCTTGCCGCGCACCCACTTGGTGCGCTGAAGCACAACGATGGGCAGCTGCAGCATCTGGCAGATGAAGCCGTAGCCCCTCAGCTTCTTTGTGATGCAGGCCATGACGACCTCGTGGCCGATGGCGGAGATGAGGAAGGTGATGACGGTGGCGGGGAGGCGGCCGATGTAGGGCCTGCTGGCGCTGTAGACGTGACGGCGCAGGAAGCTGTAGACGGGTATGTTCCACTCGCGCGAGAACTCCATCCAGTCGGTCGAGTTCCACCAGTCCGAGTAGAAGTGGCGGTCGGCGAAGTGGGTGAGCTCGGCGAAGGCGCCAAGGGCGTACTCAAAGATGACGAGGAAGACAAGCAGGAACGTCAGCATGAAGGGGAAGAGAAGCCACGAGATGCTCTCGGCGAGGATGAGGAGGGCCTCGGAGACCGGGGGCGGAGGCACGGCGTTGAGACGGACGGAGGCATCGGTGAGGATGGGCAGGATGAACTCTTCCGAGATGACGGTCAGGAGCGAGATGCAACCGAAGACGGCGATGATCTTGGAGATGAGGTTCTGCCAGTCGATGCGGGCGGTCCGGGGGTACTCAAGCTCGTAACATAGCGTGGGGCAAAGGAGATAGTCAAAGTAGTTTGTCCACTTCAGGTTGAGGGGGTAGGCGATGTTGCCCATGGGAGAGGTGAGCTCCTGCGCCAGGTCCTCACGCAGCTGGTCGATTTCGTCCGAGGTGGAGTCCTCGTCCGAGGTGCTGGCGACGTCGGCCTTGGCCTTGAAATCGCGGTTCTTGGGGCTGCTCACGGTCCCCATGGGGTTGTCGGGCGTGGGGTAGAGATAGACAGGGTCCTTGGAGGCGGTCGAGGGGTTGTCGAGGGCGCGCAGACGCTTCTCCGTCTCGCTAAGGTGGCCGTTGTAAAAGGCCCAGCTGTGCGTCTTCATGAGCAGCACCATGGTGTGTATGAGCAAGAAGACTTGGGCGGTCCATGTCCAATCGAGCAAAAAAGGGACGGCGATCCAGAAGGCGAGCCAAAGGACCTGGTATATGCTCTGAACAGCCATGCCGCCGTTCTTCCAGGTGAAGGCGCCGTTGGCCGGGGCGGCGCGCCACACACGATGGAGGGGCAGGGACACGAGGGTGGTGGCGACCATGAGGAAGTCGGCGATGGCCAGGTGCCAGATCTTGATTGTGAAGAGGGTCCAGATCTTGACCCGCATGGGGGAGCCCGTGTCCTTAATGTTGCGCAGCATGGTGGTGATGGCCATGATGGCGAGGCCGATCCAAAACAGGTTGAAGAAGCCGTGGAAGTCACGGTAGTCGGAGTTGGGGTCGAAGTGGGAGACGCGGCTCGCAAACTCGATGGTGGGGAAGATACGACGACGCTGTTCGGCGCGGGCTTGCTTCCTCGCCGAGGACAAGCTCTTGACGGAGGGTAGGGCATCGTGGGGGACGGGTGTCGAGCGGCCACTGCGGCGACATCGGGAGTTAGCAGGCGTTGCTGCCGAACGTGGGAGAGATGTGGTTTCGGGAGGAGGAGGAGAAGGAGAAGAAGAAGAGATGAGAGGTAAAGTCAGGTCCGGGTGAGGAATATGGCATACCTGGTAGTGCCGCTCGTCTGGCCAGTCTCGGACAGCGGCGTCAAGGCGCTCATCTCGCCGACAGAGGTGTTGCTCTGGGTCCTCGACAACTGCGAGTGTTGCGGCTTCTTCGGTCTCGGTCGCAGGACGTGGTCGTGCGCCCCACCGTTGGGGGCAGACCCCGACGACGCCATGATGAGGATGGGCGCGAGAGCTTAGATTGGGATAGCGAGAGCTCGGGAAGAGGGTACGGCGGTCGGCGGATGTATTTGGTCGAGGCGAGGACGTAGGGGACGATTTAGTGTTTCGGTGTCTTTCGGTGGTGGTGGTGGTGGTGGTAGTGATGAACGTGGAGGATAGCAAGAGGCGATCGCCGCGCGGCGCCGGGTTGGAGGTGCAAAGGCGGATGCAAGCGGCGAAAGTCGACGTGTTCGAGACGCTTTGGGGATCGCAAAAAGGAGGAGAGCGAGGGCGGGATATTCAAGGTCGCATTCCAGGGGTCGTCGCCATTTCTCGGGTAGAGTTCGCGTATTTGGGATGCGTAGGTAGGTAAATACTGTACGGATATATATTCGTTCGAGGGTTTGAGGCATGGCGGATCTCGGGCGCGTTTTGAAGCCGGAAGCGAGGAGCAAGGAGCTCAGGATGGCCCTGTAACCTGCCCGTTACCTGCTAATCGTTACTGTACAGCATCTATCCGTACTGTACGGAGTATTCCCCTCTCACCCCACTCATGCAATGCGCGCAAAGCCGTTGGGAACAGCCTCGGCCACGTCACGCCGCACCCAATCACGTCCTCCAGCCAGCAGCTTTGCTGTACTTCAAAAACGGCAAATGCACCTTCCTTCCAGTCAACACTTTGCACTTCCCCAGAACTCATGGTCCACGTTCGTAGCTCCTGCCCTGCATCGCGTCTGAATTTACGTCACCTCCCACGTGATACGTGGACCCCAACGGCCCGAAGTGGGGGTGACCGGCATCGACCTGAGCCAATGAGATGCCTTCAATATTCCCAATCTCTCGACCAGGGGGCAGAGGGGTGGAGGGACGGAAGGAAGCGGCGCCCGATAGTAGTTGTCAATTCAATTACTCGAATCCCTCCGCGCCCGGCCTCTTCGGCTCCGGGAATTGCCATTCGAACAAAGCGACTTTACTTTACCACTTGTCCGTACACTGACTAACACCAGCACCAACACGAACGTCATGGATGGATTGATCATGCGGGTGATGCCCCTCAAGCCTTGGATGGACCTGTCACCTGTATCTGTACTGCAGCGCAGATGCTGTGCAGGGCACCCACCCCCGGGAGGGCCCTTCCCGCCCTCTGCCATGCCACGCCATGCCATGCCGCTGCCTTCGCCGGACTCTGCGCCTGTCCGGGATAACGCCATCGCCCGATGAAAAGTCACCGTTGCTGATCTGCGCCTTGCTGACCTCTGATATGCCTGCCACCTGTGGCCCCGGCGTCTCAAGTCGTTGTCGCCCCGACCCCGTGGCGCCGCTTGTCATCGAAATAGGCTTTAGGCTCGTCCCGCTCAACTCTGTGCCTCGACGTCACACGTGCGGCCGTCTAAAGAGAACTTCAAGCCATCCGACCGAGCTGTCCTCGTCCTGGCTGGGGCCGAGGGGCGGTGGGTGGTCTGAGGCCGGGTAGCCGCTGCGTGGCCCCGACAAGCTTGTGCTTTTTGACCAGCAGGCCAGCATCGAGTTACTGTTCAGAACGAGGGTGCCGGCTGCGTCACTGGATATGGTGCCGTGGCCCTGCTTCAAATGACGGCTTCTATAATGGTAATGGAGAGGCGAAGGCGCAAGCGCCGGGATTCACCATGTCCGATGTCGCGGAAGGAAAACAACCTGCCGTCCCAAGTGTGACCTCAGACTATCGCTGACGATTCATATATATCTCAAGAGCACCATCAGTGGACGTTCGTCAACCCTAAAGTGAAGGAACAGTCTTTTATCAGTGTAGTCGGTGCAGGCGGCCACGTTCTAAACCTCATATCCTGATGCGACGAAACCCCCAATGAATGGCGATGCGAGTTCATGCCACATCGGAAATGGAACGGTAACAAATCCCATAGTCAACGCTGCCGCGCTTACATTGCATTGCACTAGTCCCCCTACCTTACGGAGTACGCGATGCTTCGATGGCCCCCCTCGGGTATCAATCCTAATTGGCCTTCAAGGACATGACGTTGGCCCCCGTCGGGCCGGGCCCATCACAATCAGTCAAAACTTGCGGGAACACAGATAAGAGATTTTTTTTTATTTTCATTTTCCCTCTACTGGTACTCTGTATCTGGTGTCGATTTCGATCTTTCCGAGCAACTCTGAGGTGATCACTCCTTTTCCTTTTTCCAATATCGCACAAGAACGGCATGCTTCCCTGCTAGCAATAACGACGCTGGAGGCGTCGACTTCATCAAGACGAGAAGTTCCAACAAGACTTGAACCGATTCACGATACGCCGACAACACCCGTGCGCAGCAGCAACCGTTGAGGTCTCCCCATAAACAACCAACCACGATCAGCGCCGATGGCCGCTCCACAAAACGGATCACGGCCGCAACACTCAGCACCAGTCGGAAAAGCTGAGGTCATCCCGGGCACGCGCCGCCTCTACGACGAGAATGGCAACAATCTGCCGGGCGACGCCTCGCTCCTGAAGCATGGCGACATCGTCCTCGTTCCCCAGCCCACCGAGTCGCCCAACGACCCTCTGCGCTGGTCGCTGCCGCGCAAGATCTGGCACTCATGCCTGGTGCTGTACATCGTCGGTCTCACCGCTGCCACCTCCAACAATGCCGGCTCGGGCGCCGACGGCGTCAACGAAGAGTACGGCATCGGCTATGACGCCTTTAACACCGGAGCCGGCGTGCTGTTCATCGCCATTGGGTATTGGACCCTGCTGAGCTCGCCGCTGGTGCATCTGTACGGACGCCGCTTGGGCTATCTCATATCCATGATCGTCAACATCGGCGGCCTCATCTGGTATTCCCGCATCACCAACGTCGCCGGCGTCATTTGGTCGCAGCTCTTTGTTGGCGCTGCCGAGTCGGTTGGCGAGGCCACAGTGCAGCTGTCTCTGCTAGACATCTGGTTCGAGCACCAGACCGGCAGTGTGCTCGGTATTTATACCTTTGCCACGGCCATCGGCACATACCTCGGGTGAGTGTAGTGCTTCTTGTTGTCGTTCTGTGTTGATGCTCAGGGTTGCTGAACGATTATAGGCCCCTCATCGGCGCGTACGTGTCCAGCGGGCTCGGCTGGCGATGGATCGGCTACGTGGGCGCTCTCATCTGCGGCGGCAGCCTCATCGTCATCTTCTTCGGCCTTGAGGAGACCGAGTTCAACCGGGACCGCTACTTCACCGGTAACGGCGAGCGCTACCCCGTCGGCGACATGCACACCATGCCAGCGTCGGAGAAGACGTCGGTGCAGGCCTCGGCCAGGAACTCGGTCGACATCGAAGGGCACGACCCCGCCGACAGCGGGACGACGACCGGTCCCACCCAAGTCATTGGCAAGGAGGGGCACCTCGCCGAGACGACGGGGACCGACCAGGGCTCCATGATATCCGGCGCGGCGCGCGACCGCATGGCCTTCTCGTACTCACGGCGTAAGACGTACTGGGACCGCATCCGCATCGTCGCGCCGGCGCCGAACCTTCGCGGCACCGGCTTCAAGCAGTACCTGTTCCAGCTCTGGCATACGCTCCGCGTCTTCACGTTCCCTGCGGTGTGGTACGCAGGCCTGCAGTGGGGCCTGCAGAACATCTGCCTGACATTCTACCTGACTGTGCAGGAGGACTGGTGGTACGGCCCGCCGTGGAACTACTCGGCGGCGGCCGTGGGCAACATGAACCTGCCGACGCTGATCGGCAGCCTGGTGGGGTGCGTGTACGGCGGGTACGGCAGCGACCGGTTCATGCTGTGGATGATCAAGCGCAACAAGGGCGTCATGGAGTCCGAGTTCCGGCTGTACCTGATGGTGCTGTGCACTGTGGTGTTTCCGACGGGCATGTGGCTGTTCGGCATCGGCAGCGCTCGGGGGTGGGACTGGCCGGTGCCGTATGTCGGGCTGGGCTTCATCGGGTTCGGGTACGGATGTGCCGGCGATCTGAGTCTGGCGTATCTCGCCGATTCTTTCCCGTGAGTTGTTTCTCGGTTCTGATGTCACATGGAGGGAAAAAAGGAGGGAAGGGGATGTTTGCTGACAATTACCTACAGCGAAATGGTCCTCGAGGGCATGGTGGGCGTTGCCGTCATCAACAACACCATCGCCATGCTCTTCACGTTCGTGGCGAGTTACTGGATCGACTCGGGTATGGAGAACTGCTTCATCGCGCTGGGTGTGCTGAGCTTCGTCATCATGGGCCTGAGCCTGCCGATGATCGTCTTCGGCAAGCGGACGCGCCGCTGGGCCAAGGACCGGTACATGCGGTTTATCGATATCCGTGACGGTTTCTCAAAGTAGGGCGGACGAGTTAGAGAGCTCAGGCGGTCCAGCTGGGGTAAAGGGAGGGACGAGAAGCAGCACAAGGAGATGACGAGGAAGGAGGTCCAAGGTTGTAGAGGGTGTGGTTGATGACGATGTACATGTCTTCACGATGCGTGCTTGTAACATGTGTATGGATCTGTTCAGGAGTAGCTTCACAATCGCGGCGTTATGGTTCTGGAGTTTCATTCCGTTTTCCCTTCTCGTTACGGATAGTTACCTACCGTAACGCGACAATATGTCCCCGATCTGTTCACGCAGCAAGACAGAACATGAGACCGTGAACGAGAGCGATACACACATACGCAGGTTGATACCTAGTTGCCTCCCTCTAGGTAGGTATATGTGTATAAAAGGTATGTATTCTTATTACGGGCTCAACAAGGCCAGGGAAGGGGGGAGGGAAAGAACCAACGGAAGTGGCAGGCGCTCCTGCTTGGTTGCCCAGTGTTCCAGTTTCATGCGGGGCAGATGGAAGGAACTCCCCTCCCCATCACCACGTGTCGCACCTGAATTTGACTTACACTCGCCTTCTACTGCGCCTTCCCGCCCGTCTCTCATGGACCATTGCCGAATTTTCCATGCCATTGTCTTTCTCCCATCAGCATCTACTCTCTTTCTCCAAGCTTCATCGGCGGTTTGTGCTTCCTTTGCTGCCAACCGATCGAGGGAATGTAGCGTCCAACACCGCAAACGAGGCGGCGACCTGATCAGACTTGGCTGGAGGCCGGCATCGAGATGCTTACCAGACGCTTACGCCATGCCCGGCTCCCGAACCACCATGACCAAGTGCGACATTCGGCAACACACCACCCTCCACCTCTTCGAACCCCTGTGGCCTGTGTGCTTCGACAAAAGACGTGCCTCGCAGAGCGTCTGCACGAGGGCGAGATTCGCTGAGCCTTGCGTCCAATGATGAGCACGATAACAGCGGTATTCCGACCTTGTCCTCGGACTCATTCTGGTCATGATTCGCTTTGAGCCGGTACTTTCTCGGTGCGGGCGACGTCATGAGAAGAGACTACTCGGAGGGACAAGGAAGACTGCAGTCGTTCTCATGTGCAGAAGAATCTCGATGCATATTGCAGTCTTGCCCTGGCTCTGACGATCGATGGCTACAACAGCCTGAAGATCGCTCTCGCCTCGCTGAAGGTCAGCGAACCCTCAACACCGCACCGCTACGGCGGTTGCCTGCATCGGCAAACCACCCCCAGCACCGAGCCAAGAGACCAACTAGAGCCCCAGACCGCGTGCCCAACTCCAAGGCCGAAGGCTGCGGTCGGCATATGTCGACAAGCCCCGTGCATAAACGTTGTATGCACTGGCAAGCGTCCAAGCACGAAAAGGCGTGTCGTTCATTGTTTGACGCCGCCTGCTGCTTCAGACCCTACGATACGGTAGCCAGGTTCCGCATTGTTTGGGCGCACTTGCCGCGGCGGCAGCAGCAGCAGCAGCAGCAGCAGCATCCCATCACGAACTTTACTATCCGTACCCTCATGCCAACCCCCATCGACCTCACCGGCAGCGTCGATGAAACTGAAGTGTACGTCCACCTTGTGCCCGTCGTACCGTTCGGCCGGTCAGCATAGGTCTTTGGCATCCACGGCCACTTGACCGAAGTACCCTCCCTGTTCTACCTCCCCAAAGGAACCGTGGTGGAACTCTGTCGGTCCTTATCGGTCAGATCACCTGGATCCAAGTATTTGGAAGATGCCTTGCAGCCGGAGACTTTCCGACTTATCATGCCGCATGAGAGAGAGCAACATGTTCCTTCAGCCCGCAGCGTGAATCTGCTCATCCGATTATCCTCAAAATGATAACCGGTTGTCTCTCTTCTCGGCTGATGGCTGTCACACTTGCATCCTGATATCCGCATTCGACCCGAGCAAGGGCACGTCACCGATATGCCGGAGAGCTGTTTGGACGTCGATGCAGATTGTTGCATCTGCAGTTAAAGGAGTCGTCTGAACCGCCCGGGGAGGCACCATTCTCATCCGAGAAGTGGATTCATATTGCTGGGACCAGAACCACTCGGTTTGCGTGCCCTTAAAGATGGGCCCAGACCGTAGCCGTGGGCGATTCCCAAGCCGATGCTTGCTGACGCGCAACTTCAAGCATTCGAGGCATCCACGTCAAGCACTGGGCGGCGCTTGTTCCGTCGCCGCAGACAGACACTCTGCAACGCAAAGCCTTGCACGATGCGCTCTGGCAGAGAATTCGCTGCCGGCTCAAGTTCTCGACTTCATTTTAGGTTGACAAGGAATTCGCCGCTGGTTATCGTGCCTGGAAGAAGCCCTACAGGGATATATCCTTGGCTGAGCGGATATTGGGGTCGAAAACACGAGAGAATTAGCCGGCACCCGTCGCTTATCCCCATTGGGACGGGAAATCTCACACGACAGATACTCTGTACAGTAATACGCATTGTGTTCTCTAGGGGTCGCATCGATCTCTGACGGTTCGGCCTTGTTCAGCGTCGTTGGTCGCTGCAAGCTGCCTAGGTACGGAGCACTCCGTTCAGACACCGTGCAGACACCGAGAAAAACACCCGCCCGAGGGGCGAACAAGAACGAAGACGTTCCGCTCGTTCGGCTCCATAGACAATGAACGTCAGCTTTTTGGCCACACCTCGGCCATAAGGCGCGTGTGGTGCTGGCGAAACCGGCCGAAAGCATGCTGACCGCTGCGCCGGCAGTGCCCAGTCAAACTGCCCAATACCGACGAATGCCCAGCAGCACTCGAGTCTGCATCGTGGCGTTCCTGCTTACACAGCCATCTATGTCCTTTGTCTCTGGCGGCCAGTCCGCGCGACATGGCCCCCCAACCCGGATCTTTGATCAATCCCGCTACCGCCTATTGGAAGTGGCTGAACGGCAAAACCGCCATGGCAGTCTTCTAGCGACTGAAGGGGTTAGACTCGAGCGGCGTCGTTCGGATGTGTCTCTGACAGCGTCCTTGGTCATTGGCCGTGCTCGACAGGTGGCTTATCGGATGGCACCAGGTCGGCTTGGTGGAAGGCCGTTGGAACATGCACCAGGCTTCTACGGCGTTAGCCCTCCTCCCGTGGCACATCCCCCCAGCTTTTGGCTACCAGGCGGGCTGGGCTCGGTTGCTTGGCTGCCGGTGATGGTCGAAAGCGAAGCAGGCCACCCGGAGACGACTCCTCCCGAAGGTCTTTGAACCTGAGTAGCTAGCAAGCAAGCAAGCAAGCAAGCAAGCAAGTAAGCAATCAAGCAAGCAAGCAAGTAAGCAATCAAGCAATGCTACCGGGTAGACCGTGGGACATGTCGGCTAGCTTTTCCGGCCGCGAGCCCGGTTGGATAGGGTCGCGCACGACTCTCACCGCGGCCTTTCCGGAAATGGGGAGGGCCTAGTCGATAGGAGACTGACAGACACAGGCGATGATTGGTGGTCTGAGTCAGGACTTGGTCGTTGGCGTCTTTTAGGCTGACCTAGGACGCTCTTTCACCTTCTTAATCTAGAACAGTGGTGGCACCATCAAGCCTGTTACCCTCCTCCTGGTCACCCTGGGAATTGGAATTGCTCACCCGCGTTTCCCACAGGCCGCTACGGCCGGGCAGCCTTTGATTCCTGTACGGATACCTAGCAAAATGTCGACATTCGGGCTACATTGGATGAAATCACGGGGCGCTCCCTGAACGCAAAGGCTACATACACTAGAAGAGACAGCAATAGGGCGAAGTTGCAGCATCCATCGGCCATCTGTACCCACAGACTCAAAGCGAAGGACGAACCGTCGCCTCGCATCCAGCTTTGATGGCTGAACCAAACCTCCCATCCGACATCGAAAGGAACCCCCCACCCCACTCTCGGTCGAATTGCCAGCCAGCGCCCGCTCCGAGCAGTGGGAGCCGTTTGTGAATGCCCCCCCCCAATTCGTCCATCAGGCGCCCGGACGGCAGCCTGACTTCTGGCTGTCTCTCAACAGTCATTGGTCATGTAACACTTCCTTTACTGCCCCCCCCCCCCATTTCCCCTACGCACAGCTCCACGGACCTAGGCTCGGTTCTTTCTCGCTGGCAGTTGCCATGAAGTCGGCGGCGGCCCTCTTATCATTCACTGCGAAAACGAGGGCGCCCAAGGGACGGGATACGGGCTTGTTCTACCACCCATGTGCTACCCTCGCTTTCCCTGTTGAGGAAATTACGCGAAGGAACTTTTGCCTGCAGCTTTCACCACACGGGGGAACCTGGCAACCGGCCGACCAATGCCCGTCCAACAACGAGAAACTACAGAGTAGGCCTCGTCGAAAAGAGCGGGAGCAGCCCTACACTCCGTTCACTTCACTCACCTCGCACCTCAAATCGGAACCAGCCAGGCCAGGCCAGGCCAGGACAGGACCGACGAACGAGCGAACGAACGAGTGGGTTGAGAGAGAGGAACGGCTCCCCCCCAATATCTCTCGCGCTCTCTCCCCTCTACCTCTGCCAGCCAGTTCGGTCCAGTTCTCTCCCTCCCTTTCTCCCTCTCTCTGGTGTGTGGTCCCATCTTGTCCCAATCCGACCGATCTGTTGCTCCCGGCCTGACCTAACCTGGGCGTGTGTGCGAGTGTGTCATTCAAGCAAACCGACGGGTTCTCCAGCCGGTCTTTGAATGTTTTCGAACCCATCCGTTACCCATACTGAACCATGACGCTTTCTCCTCTGCCGCTCTATTTTTAACCTTGGCAGTCAGAGCAAGAGCCAGACCTCTCTCTTTTTCTATGTGGCGACGATCATGGGCACTTTTGTTCCGTCCCCTCCCACGCTCTCGTCTTTCATTTGAAGGCCCGGTGGCCCCCCCCCCCCCCCCCCCCCCCCTCCATCTGACGGGCAATTGATGCTTGCCACCAGGGCAGCAGCGTGCTGGGCTTCTTGGATGAATCGCATTCGACAACGACACGAGGCACCTGTCCTACCGAGGAGCTTTGACTCGTCCGAGTCTTGACATCTACCCAGCGGTCCGAACCACGGCTCCGTCGGGCTACGCCCTCCGGCCGACATGTTCAACCATTCTGGGGACAAGTCTCGCGGCGTTCCCTCTGGGCCAGGATACAGCGACAACAGCAACAGTCAGAATGACCATCACCATGGCCTATCCCTCAACACGTCAGGTCAACCATATCCCAGGTTTGGCATACCCCAGAACTTTGGTACTTCTTCGACATGTCCTCCACAACACGAACCCGTCCGAAGAGACTTCGACCCGTCGTCGTCCATGGACTGGACCTCTCCTGGCGGCGTACAACAAACGCGCTTCAACGTCCGATCCTCCATGAGCCACGCACCGCAGCAGCAGCAGCAGCAGCAGCAGAATGATGGCATGGAACTCGACGAACTCAACTCGCCCCCGGCCGGAGTCTCCAATTTGATTGCGCGCTTTGAGGGGATTCGCGCCGCGCCGTCAAGCAGTAACAGGGTCATGAGTTCAGGCAATTCGGGTGCGAGCCCATCATCGGCTCAATTCGGTGGCGGTGGCATCGGCACCAACAACCTGCACAACAACATGCACAGCAACAGCACAGCAAACATGAGTTCTCCCGCCATGAGTAGAATCACCAGCCCGGTCACTCATAGTCCGGCCGCGCCCAGTTTCTTTCGCGCCCCGGAATCACATCGCCCTCCAGTGCCCAGGAGTACCAAGCCGGTCATGGGGCGCGCCCCCTCCAACATTCCATTATTCACGCCAGACTCGAGGTTTGGCGATGGGAACAGTCGTGCCGGTGGTTCCTCTACACCCGCCCCACCACCACCACAGGTTCATCATCAGTCTCAACCATCTGCCGACTTTAGTCAACTAGATCCTTTCATCAACTCATCAGCCAAGACGTTTGCTTCTCAGTCAAACACTTACAACTTGTCGATGAGCGACTTTAATAACACGACGACAAGCAAGAACTTCGCTTCCCAGTCGAACACATCCTTCAACCCGCCTATGAACTCGCTCAACACTTCAACCAAGGGCTTCAACTCTCAATCCAACAACGTCTTTGACCAATCGACCAACAACACCTTCAGCCCGACAAACACTTATGGCTCCCCCGCGAACGCTTTCAGTCCACCACCAAACGCAAATACATTTAGCCCGCCGTCGACTTCGAATGCTTTCAACCCGCCGCCTGCAGCTTTCAGCCCGGCACCTACACCGTTCAGCCCAGCAACGTCGACCTTTAGCCCGGCACCGACACCGGCCCCGAGCCTGATTCCTGGTACTCCGGGTGGGATGCAGACACCCTTCGGCCCTCCGCCCCCCACATCGTTCCCGGTAGGCCTTTTCTTTCTTTCTTTTTGTTTTTGTTTTTATTGGCGTGACCTCGAGGAACGTCTTCAGTCTAACAGGCATGTAGGGCCACGCTCGAGCACCCAGCGTGGCGCCTAGCGTGGCACCCAGCGTGGCACCGACGCCAAAGTCCGCCATGGGTAGTCGGCCGTCACGGGAACAGGTCCCTGCCGAGGCATGGGAGTCCTTCAAGCTGACCATCAGGCACTTGTATTTGGAAGAGCGGCGGCCGCTGAAAGAGGTCATGCAAATCATGGCCGATCAATATGGGTTTCAAGCAACGTAAGTTTGCCTGCCTGGTCTTCGCCACCCGGACGTACCGTCTCACAGTCGCAGGCCGAAGATGTATAAGACGAGATTCTCGCAGTGGGGATTCGTCAAGAACAACACGGAGGACGAAGTGAAGAGGCTGTTGTCGATGAAGTTCCAGCGCGATGCGGAAGGCAAGGTGTCGGAGTTTGTGCGGAACGGCAGGGTGGTCAACCTGGGCACGTATCTCAAGAGGAAAGGAGTGACGGAGTACGATCTCGTCGACTTTGAAACGCCAGCTCAACTTCCGTCCTACGTGCGATGTCGCACCCCGACACCGCCGCCCGCTCCGGGCTATCTGCGATCACCAGACCTGATCCGAGCGCAGGAGACGATTGTTGGAAACATGAGGAAGGCGTTCCTGCACTGCCGCCAGTTCGAGGTGGAAACTGACAGGCAGGTCGGATGGACGACGATTATGCTCTGGGGCGCCGGGTCGAGCGACATGTTCGCCGACGCCAACAAGAAGTTCGAGATGGGCGAGCACGACGCGGGCGGGCATCTCCTGATGAGGGCCTTCAAGCGACTGGAGATGGACCTCAAGCAGCTGTCGCCCCAGGGCATCAAGGAGCTGCTGTTGGGGATGGTGCATCGCGACGCGGGCATGATGACGGCCATGTGCAAATACCTGGCGGCCTACTCGACGACCAACTTCGAACGGTCGCATCCCCTGCGACAGACCTTTTCGGCCCTGTACGAGGTGCAACAGAAGCACGGGCCGATCACGCTCTCGGAGCTGGTCTGGGGCTGCATCCCCACCATCGCCGAAGAGCTCGAGGCCATCTACGGACGGCGCCACCCGTACGTTGCGCGGACGTGGATCGACCTGGCCATCTTCTACAACCACGCCAACCCCGAGCGACTCGAGAAGCTGCTCATGGAGCTCCAGCCGCTGCGCAGGGAGGTCGCGGGCCGTCACGGGCAGGGCAGCGCGGACGACCTCGCGCTGCGGTACGCCGTCGTGCAGCTGATGCAGGCAGCCTGGCCCAACGGCGACAACACGAGGTCGGAGGCGCTGGATTTGTGGGCGGTGATGAGGAGCGCCGGGCTCGTCTTTCCCGTGCGAGGGTCGGAACACAACACGTTCTGCTATCACAGTCCGCTCAAGGTGGACCCGTGGGACAGACGTTGCAGAGACCGGTACGAAGTCGGAACCCAGTTCTTCCAGCAGCATTGCGGCATCAAGGTGCTGCCATACTTCGAAGAGGACATGCACTACACGGAACACGCCCCCGACTCTCACTCGGCGCTGGCGGCAGCTCTGGGACACATGGCGCCGTCCAAGTTTTCGGTCATCTGAGGAATGCGTAAACGCAAAACAGATTTTTTCACTTGACGACGGGTCAGTTTGATTCGCCCGATACGGCCCGACGCACGACGCAGATGTCGCAATTACACACACACACACACACATACACGCACACACTATACACGAGTCATGAACAAGTGACATTTCCGCAACCCCTTTTCTAATTTTATTGGTTCAAGATGATGGATGCCAGGTAGGATGCGACGGTCGCACAAGGACAAACGAGAGGCGGTTGCTTCGGGCATGCCAGGATGGGGCTGTCAATGACACCTTGGAACGGTCAAAGATGAGGAATTCTGGACAATTCAGGCGTATTGGGATAAGGGCATAGACGCCATGGACTTGTATGCCATGGCCGGCGTATTGGGGAGGGGGCATTTCCGATTCCACCACACACAGCGAGCACACGTTTTCATGGAATGACACATTGTACAATAGCATTTGGGAGAGGAGCAGAGGATGGAAAACCTGATACCACGATACCAGAGGGAGAAGGGAGGACGACTGCAGGCCTACGGCAGCAAAAGAGAGGAGAGAGAAAGAGAGAAAGGGAGAGAGAGAGAAATGGGGAGACGATGATGAAACGATTTCACACAGAAACAGCGACGGATTTCCCGATGTGATGAATCCTGCGCGGCGCGCGTGACAGATGTGGGCGTCGATAGGTGGTGATGGTGATGGAGGTGTGGTGAGATGAAGACAGGGAGAAATTGTGGAGTGGGATGGACGGCGCCAAACCGAATGAATGGGAGGGGATGAGAAACCAGCCATCCGAGCCGAATGCCCTGAACAGGCAGATCGACACGGCCTTGGGCCACGGATACGGGAGCCGAGGCGAACGCGAGGAAGCGGAGCGATGGAAGAGGTAAGGGGGAAGGGGGAAGGGGAA
>PUHP01000381.1:2541-13000 GCA_006783085.1 Colletotrichum shisoi
CCCCCCCCCCCCCCCCCCCCCCCCCTTCTAAGACCTGAAGACTTTGACAAACGAAGGGCTTATATGCGCCGTCATCTCTTATAACTCCCATCTCCCCTACACTGCGCCCTATATGCGTACAATACGTCCCCCCTCCCCCACTGGACGCCAAGAGAGATATCTCTGCAATCGTCAATCGATCTCAGCTGTCTCGACAAACATTACCGGCTCAAATCCGATCCCCGATTTACACCCCGTGATCAGCAGCATCCAGACTCAACGTTTGAACAAAGTGAAGGCTGCTTTCGGCATTTCGGAAACAAGATACACTTCTCCTCCATCAGTGCAGCTCCCAGTTGCGCCCAATCATTGCCTTGTTCTTGTAGAGGCTTGGTATATCACCGTCAACCTGGGGCATCCCGAAGCGACTTTTACACACTGGAGGATACCCGAGTGACGGATAAAATAGGAGCGCGGCCCAGCGGAACCAAGTTGGTCAGGCTTCAGAAAGAGAAGGGTTTTCGAGACGGCCCCGAGGATCCAAGCTCGCATCCCCTCGACCTCGAGACATCTTCACCAATAGGTCCATCACTGGCCACAACCATTCGTCCCTCTCGATCACCATGAGGAATCCGAAGCCTCCCACGTGAACAGACTCCTTTACACCATTTCCCAGCCCCGACTGGCGACCAGGGAACCATAGCCGCCATGGCACCGTGGCCTCAGGATACTGACGCATTGCATTCACCTGCTGCATCTTTTCCCGAGGTCATCATTGCCCGCGTGACCCCGGCTTACGACCGCATCCCCAACGGTCTGACTGACCAGCAATGGACAATCATTCAATCTACGTCGCTAGCAGTCGCCGCCTTGAGCTTTGCATCCGTCACTCTCGCCTTCTATTGGTTTTCTCGCATGAGGCGAAGCTTCAGACATGAGTAAGTGGACTTTGCCCTCATGGTTCACCGGCTTGCATTCAAGTCTCGAAAAACCGTGGATAGTCTCAGATCCAAGACTGGGCCTGTGTTTGTCTTTCTTGGTGCAGGAATCTTTACTGACACTGAAAAACCACCTAGTCTTATCATGCTGCTCATGTCGAGCGACATGCTCAAGTCCTTGTGGTTCATCATATTTCCCATCGTCGACTTCAAGACCGGTTCGGTTGCATCAGAATCATCTTTCTGCCAAGCGAGCGGCTTCTTCCTCGCCGTCGGCATAGAGGCTTCTGACATCGCTGTTGTTCTCATCGCCCTCCATACCGCGATCTACATCTTCCGCCCGCGACATTCCGGACGCCAGAGCGGCCTCTATCCACACCGCCGTCTCGCGTTCAGCGCTTTTGCCCTCTTCCCACTTTTGATGGCTTCTCTGGCCTTCATCAGCTGGCCCGGCTATGTGAACAATGGCGAGTACTGTTACTTACCAGTCCGTCCCGAGTGGCCGAGGCTTGCCCTCAGCTGGGTCCCCCGCTACATGATTCTTCTCACCATTGTCGCGCTGTACGCCTACATCTACATCTACGTCACGCTACGCATGCGGCGATTCGGTCGCCTCAGCGCCATGAGACGCGCGAGCGCAACGCAAATACCGGATGACGGACACTGGGCTCACATCCCCTCGGTGCCCGCTACTCCCACATCTCGTCGTGGATCCGAGACCTCGATGGAGGACGCAGACCGGCACCGTACCTCGTCCACCGCCACCACGATGACGGCCGAGATCGAGCTCTTGCACAGCCGCCAAAAGATATCGTGGAACTGGCCGGCGTACGGCGCTGACGACGACAGCCGGATCCCTGTACAGGAGGAGGTGCTTTCGCCTCGTGCGTTGGAACCTAGCGGCAGTCCCCTCTCAGCAACTTTCGGTCCCATCTCGCCACCCCCCCAGAGCTACATTCGCCGCGACACCGTCGACCTGAGTCCGCCCGACCGTCACTACCACCAACAACAAGCCAGCTTCAGCTCGCACTGGCAGCCACTGAACAGCCCGACAAGTGCCCGCGCCAAATCACTGGCCAACATTTGGTCAATACTACGCCGAGGCACATCTCTCGACTCGGACCCCGAACACAATGCAACCCCCTTTCTCTTCCACCCGACCATGGACGGCACGGGTATGGCAAAAACACGCGACAAGATTCGCCGCCAACTGCGACTGCTTTTTGTATACCCGCTTGTGTACATCTTGATCTGGGCGGTCCCCTTTGTCGCGCATGTCATGCGCTGGGACAACCCAGAGGAGACCGGCCCCTTTGCGGTTGTGTTGTTATCGCTGGTGAGCCTTTCGATACAAGGCCTCGTGAATTCATGTCTGTTCTGCGCCGTGGAGAAGCCTTGGATCGATAGGAAGGCAAAGTACAGGAGAGCACCGTCAAAGACGCGTCAAGATAAAGATGAAAACCGGTACCGGACCGGCCATCGGAGGATATCATCATTTTAGCGTAGTTGTTTCCCCCCTTTTTCTTCTTCTTTTTTTCCCTTCTTCCTTTTGTTTTTCCGCCTTGATACCACATGAATTGAATGACCACTTTCTTGATTTACTTGATTTGGGCACATCTCGACTTTTTGTATATCCGCAACGTGAACAGTCGATACGGTGAGTTCTCCCACCGATGACTTGACCAGTGACTTGAAGGTAGGGTCGGGTAGGTAGGTAGGTAGGTAGGTAGGTAGACACCAGCCACCAGGAGATCCGGGAGCGCTATCGGCCCGTCGGCCCGCCCATCGACCCACCCCGTCCGGCGCAGTGGATACATGCCCGGCGCCGGACGTGCGTCGGGCTCTGGAGGTCCCCTCCCCACGTCAGCGCCGTCCGACAAATGAGGCCGAAGGCCCTACGAATGGCCGCCGCCGCCGAGGTGCTCCTATGCGATGATGGCGAGACGTCGTCGTCCTCGCCGGCCGCGTGGTTGCCAACACGGGAGGCACATGTCGGTTTTCGCCGACTGGGCCCAGAATAGAATCTGAGGGACGTGTTATTGGTGGCTCCTCGTCGGGCGGCCCGGGGGAGTCGTTCCCCATCCCCCTGGGTCTTGGAGCAGGGGTGACGATATACATACGACGCAACACGAAGTGCATGCATGTCGCGGGAGGTTGGCTGAATGCAAAAACGGTCTATTTTGGGTGGCGCCTATTATCTATATTTCTGATCCTCCTCCCCTTCTCTCTCTCTCCCTCTGTCTCTCCCTCTCTCCGTGTCTTCTCGTGGTGCACAACTTTCCGCGAGAGTCGGGAAAGATGATGTTTTGGAGAATGATGATAACCTGAAATGCAGGGGGAAATGATGATGCGCATGCCATCCAATCCCTTCCAAATGTCTCCTCAGACGCATGCAGTGTTCCAATCCATACGTCTTTGCTGGGAGCAATTCAACGTGCCCCTTCTCAACGACGCGCCGCTATGTTGCTCAGGTGCACGCCGCCCCTTTCTGTCCAGAGCGTTGGAAAATGTACCCAGTTCGTCGAAAATGTGCAAGAAACAAGGAAATAGCAAAAACGAAAAAAAAAAAAAAAAAGGTTTGAAGAAAATTCGTATGCCAAGAATTGCTGTGGCCCTGGGCGCTCGCCCATGTGGTAGGTAGGTAAAGCGTCGGTATCTCGTTACTGCTTCCGTGACGTCGCTGAGCTTGCCCGTCAGCCCATACAACCCCTCTTGTTCCTCTTTCGCAGATGATGCGAGAAAACAGGCGTGGAGCCATTCCCGAGTTGACGTGGGGTTTCTGTGTGTCTGATCGAAGCGGTGCGACTACTAGTCGTCCCCATCGTCATCCTCATACTCTATCACGCCGTCGGGGACAACGAGATCTTCCAGATCTTCTTCCTCCTCCTCTGCGTCACTTCGAAGGTCGTCTTCGTCATCCTCATCATCATCGTCGTCGTAGTCAGAGACGACATGCATGACACCGTCTCTCATTGTGACCCTGCCCAAAAGGCTGGCGATGTCCTCCACGCCAATCTTGGGCGCCCTGGCCATGTCATCCTGAAGGACCGCATCGATATCGAGGATCTTGTGGACCTGCATTTGCAACATTCGTTGTTCGATGGGCGTATGGACAATGAAGCGCACAAAGTGGGTTTCCTTGATCTGGCCGATGCGGAAGACGCGGGCAAACGCCTGCTGCTCGACGCCATGATTCCACCAGAGCTCCATGAGAATGACTCGGTTTCCGCGCGTGAGATTGAGACATTGCCCCCCCGCACGCAGCGATACGATGAGGACCTTGACCTTGTCGCCGTTCTGGAACTCGTCGACGGCCTTGTTGCGCTGCTCCGTGCTCTGCTTGCCGCTGAGGTAGGCAAAGCAGATGCCTTCCGACTCCAGCATGCGGCCAATGATCTTCATGACGACGTTGAACTGACTAAAGACTGGTAATGGATTTTGTTAGGAGACTATCAGGAACAAACACGGATAAGAGCAAACTTACTGATGATCTTGTCGTCAGGAGCTTCCGCCTGCCATCTCAAGACGGTCTCCTTGAGCGCGGTCATTTTGGCGCTGGGAGTGACAGGCAAATCGGGCCGCTTGTCGCTGAGCTGCAAGAACCTGATGGGCTTCTTGTCCTTTTTCTCGTCTTCCGTATGTTGGAAGCCAGTGTAGTCGAACCCCCGCGAGTACTCCTTCTCATCGACGTCACCTCGCGGCATGCCGGCATCGTTTACTACCTCGTCGTTGTCGTTGAAGGCTTGATAGGACTTTGGGACGCCAATAATTCTGCGGCACTTGGGGCAATTTCTTCCCTTATGGACTGTTAGCATGGGTTTTAAAGTGTCCATTCCAGATACATACCTTCTGAGCTAAATGGGCCACTGCGCAGTTACCGCAAAAGATGCAGCCGCACTTATTGTGTCAGTGACTCAATAGTTCCAGACCCAAACGAGGATTGCATAATATGACTTACCCGTCCCTTGACTGGAACGACCGCCGGTCGAGCCTCGCATGCAACGCACACGGCAGTCTCAAGCTCCTTCAACCTTTCGAGATACTCTAGCTGCTTCACCATGTCGAAGAACAAACCAAAGTTGCTCCGACCGAAAGGCTGAAGCGGTAGTTCCTCGTGTTCGGCGATTGTAACTGTGTCGTCGTCGTCGCTGACTTTGTCCTCTTCACCAAGATTTCTGTAGGTCTTCGGAACCATGCCATCCTCGTCTTCTTCCACTTCATCCTGGCTATTCACCTCGTCGGAATCATTGCCGATGGCCATCATGTTATCGTTTTCCACAATGGCTTCTTGATTGTCGCTCGGTTGCACCTCATTTTGGTCGTCTGAAAGACGGATTCGGCTGTATTGTGCCTCCAAAACCTCCTTGCGGTCACTTTGCAGTTTATCTTGTCGCCGTTTCTCTGCTGCTTCGAAAACCTCATGAATACGTTGACTCGGCATTTGGTGCCTCTTAGTCCACGAACCAATTTGGCTGTAGACGGTGGCACGACCCCTGAGCGCCTCCAGTTTTTCCTTGGTGATTTGCAAGTCCTTCAGAGAGAAATACTCTCCCATCATGCTCTCGAGCAAGTAAGGATGAGTTGCGGCCTGTCGAAGGCGGAGCAGCATGACCAGATAGCATCTGATTTGACTGGTAGCACTACCGTCTTCGAAATCCTGGTTGAGCTTGCGTCTAAAGCATCTCTCCATCATACTGTCACGAGTCAGATCGACTGAAATTGTTCAAACAAGGCGCGTAAACCCATCTTACCGGAAGACTACTGTCTCTTCAGCCGACAGCATCAGGTACTGGTGCGTGGGGTGCGTATTCGGCAGATCCAAGATTGGCTGGCCAAGGAAGAAGTCGCCTTGGGTCCTATAAAGTTCGTCAGTTTCCGTTACTAAGCCCCTAGTGATAGACTTCTACCTTCTGTACATGACTTCGTGTATAACCTTGTTGTGTTTCTTTCGACCTTTTTCCTACCAGGAGTTAACGACTTCAACTTTAACGGCGAACAGTGACCTTACGCCGTCTCGATACTCCTGAACATACTGAGTAAAGTCATCAATGCCATCGTATTTGATGAACTTCAAATATGAGAAAAATTCTGAGACGCGTTAGCAAAGTTCTGCAGAAGCGCTGATATGGTAAAACTTACCATCGCCACCGTTGATGAGGGGCGTTCCGCTCACTGCCCAACGGTGCCTGGCCTTCAGCTCATAGCACGCAAACGCCGCTGTTTCCCTCGCTGTCAGCACGAACAAGTACACAAAGACGACATGGATCAGACCCACAGTGCGTCAAATGGTTCTTGATGGAATGGGCCTCAACGAGAACAACTCGATGCCACTCGATGCGGTGAAGGTCGCCCGTCTCCTTCTCCACCCACTCGTCATACTTCACTTGATCTGTGAGCTGATTCCTCTTTTCCTCTCTGTCCTTGACCGAAGGAATGCTATCTCTGAGCTGGTGGAAGCTTGCGAAACTTGCAAACAGTCAGTCTTATCGGCTCAACAAGTCTCCCGTGGTGGATGCATGTGACTTACACAATGTTGAAGGATGCCAGGAGGTCAATATCCATCTTGTTGCCGGCCTTGAAGTGCACAATGTTTTTCGCAAATTTCTTGTCGCAGTGCTTTTTCACCTCGGACATCCACTGGCTAATCATTTGCCCCGACGGACAAATCACCAGCGTTGCTCCTTTACCGGCATCCTTGAGGCTCTCCGAGGCCTGGTTGCCCACGATGCAGGAAAGTGTCTCAATCGTCTTCCCAAGACCCATTGCGTCGGCCAAGATGCCCCCTCTTGGCATGTTTGGCGTTTCTCTCAACTCTCGACCGAGCATCCAAGCGCCGACAATGAGCTGGTGATTCATCATCGGGGTGTTCAGGCCCCTGACTAGCCATAGACCGTTCATGCATCGAACAGCACGATAGCCCCAAGACTTTGTAGCCTCTGAAAGCTCAACCCTCTGAAAGTTTAGAAGTTTGGGATGGAAGTACTCCGGCGCAGCCTCCCTCATCTGCTTCAACTGGTCTTCCTTCTTAGTTGCCGTGATAGTCGGTGCAGCAGGCAAGTCACCCCGGTCTGCTCGGTCCTGGATGGCATCGCGCTGCTGGAACACGGCGTCGATTTGACGTTTAATCTCTTCGTCGTGAGGATCACTGTTGGTGGTCTGCGAAGCCTTTGTTTTTTTGGCCCTGCTCGAGCTGCTGCTGTTGTAGATTCCCTTTCGCTTGAGGCCTTTGGCCTCTCTTTCTCGGTCGTGCTCCTCTCTCCGTGCCCAATACTCTGCGGCGGTCTTGACACGAGCTCTTCTCTTCTGTTTCGGTTTCTCTTTGGTTTCTTGACCAGATTCTGCTTGATGATTGCCGGAAGCAGGCGAGACATTGCTGGTGGATGCCGTTGCGTTGCCGTTGGTATGGGCCAAACTTCGCGCTTGATTGAGCTGAATGATGACCGATACCATCTCGGATACTTCCTCGTTGCTTAGAGCACTTTGTACTGCTTTCGATTGAAGCTCACGATTCCTTGCCTCAAGTGCTTCGGTGTCTGACTGGCTGCTCAAAGCAGGGAGAGCGGGATTGATAGGGTCCACGGGCTCTTTCTTGACTGCGGGCTCAGTCTTGATCACAAGCTCCTTCTCGGGCACGTCAGTAAGATCGATGGTGGACGGAAGAGAACGAGACCATTGCTTCTGAGCTTGAAGAGAGGCATCTGTCGGTTCGATGATCATGAAATCGTCGTCATCTTCGTTGTCAGGTTCGGACTTGATCTTCATGATGTTGTTCGCGGAAAGGTATCCATCGACCTGTTCTCCTCCTGCGACGAAAAGCTCGCGCGACTCAGCAGACAGAAATTGACGAGCAGCGGGCTCGATGTTGCCTAGCACATCGTTGCCGCGCATCTGGTTGATCGTGTCTTCGACCGACTCATCGAACAGGTTGGGCACTTGAGCCTGGCTGTGCTTCGTTCTTCTCCGGCCATTCAAGCCCCGCGACTCATCGCCATCTGACTCATCAGTCTCCGCGGGAAATGAAGGTCCGTTCGGCCGACGAACGTGCTTCTCTTGAGCATTGGCACTCGGAGGCAATGACATGATGAGCGGTGGATGTGTCGGTCGGCAGAGAGACTGGTCTTAAGGGACAGTGTTTGGGTGTTGCTGAGTAGTCACTTGAAGTAATAAGGTCAGTGATGAATCTCTATCAGTAGAGGTTAGAGAGGTGGAGATGAAGAGGAAGAGAGTAACCAATCTGGCTGGATTTAGAAGAAAATGGCTTGGAGGGAATTGGAAGGAAGTTGACAAAAAAAACGGTGCGGCCGGGTGTGAATGATTAGCTGTGGGAAGAGCAGAAATACTAACAGGAAAGGAGGACCAGGAGGTGTCGAAAGAAGCTGCCACGGAGGCAGGAAGATGGCAGGAAGCCTTACAGACAAGAAGACCTGTGAAGGACAAAATCAGCGTCGAGTAAGAGTTGAGGAAAGGCAACGGTGGTAGATGACAGGGGTTGCAGAGATGGTACGTAACGGAGAAGAGGATGAGGGCAGAAAGAGTGCGAAGGGAAAGCTATGAGAAAGTATGAAGATGGGGCTTAGCATGGGCTGTTGTTTTGAGTGGTTGATTGAGTGCTCTCAGTCGCGAGAGGGAGAGGGAGAGGGAGAGGTTTGGTTGTGTGTGAAAAGAAAGAAGAGATGAGTAAAATCTCAGGCGCCGTTTTATCTGCAGTAAGGTATTCAGAAGAATAAGTGCAGACAGGGCAGGTAGAGGTCAAAAAGGGAATGAGGAATGGGCTGAGGACGCGAAGAAGGAAGGAAGCTGCATTGAAAATTGATTCGTGCCTTCTGTATCAAAATGTAGGTGGATGTGAGAAAAAGGCGGCTGAGGAGCCTTTGGGTCGAAGTAGTTGGTTCGGGATGAGTTGCCTCACAGCAGTTGATGGGAGTCTCTTTGGATGGAAACAACTCAAGATGAGGACGATGAAAATGTCACCTTACGAAAGAGCCACAAACTCGAGGTAAACGCACGAATTTGACGGGTGAAAATACGTGTGTCCAAAACAATCGCTGGTCTATTTGGCTACATGCTGAGAAGGAATAAAACGAACAAGGACGCCTCATTCTCGGAGGAAACGCAGGAAACCACGGGCAATGTTGACGCCGTCATGCTCGATGTTCGCGCGGTTGATGGCGTCGGTAAAGGTCTCGTCGTCAAAGATGCCCGCCTTGTGGCGGACGTTGAGGATCTCGCTGACGATGGGCCCCGTGAACTCCGGGTGGCCCTGGACCGTGATGAACTTCTTGGGCGAGTAGAAGCCCTGGACGGGGCACAGCTCCGTGTAGGCGAGGGACTCGGCGCCGGGCGGGTTCGCAGTGACGACGTCCCGGTGCATTTGGTGGATGCGCTGGAGTGTCTACGTTAGCTCTTTATGCGATTGCCGCAGGTTGACCGGGCAATGGCGTCTTACCATCTTGTCTAGCTGGAAGATCTCCTTGCCCTTGGGCGTGAGGTTGACGTCGACCACGGCCACCTCCCAGCCCAGGTCGCTACGCTTAACCTCGACGCCCAGCGCGCGGCCGACGATCTGGTGGCCGAAGCAGACGCCGATGACCCGTACGCGACCGCTGTCGATGCACCGCTTGGTGAAGTCGACGAGCTTCAGGATCCACGGGTCGTTATCGAATGAGTTGTGCTTGCTGCCGGAAATGAGGATGGCGTCGACCGAGTCCAGGTCCGGGTAGACGGCGTCATCGCCCACGGCGTGGTACACCGAGAGGTCGACGATGCTGTCGAGCGGCGCGGGCGGGTCGTCTGCGAGGGCGGCGGTGCGGAGGAGCGCTGTGAAGACGCCGCCGTAGCCGCCGTACTCGGCGTTGGTCTGCGGCTGCGGCGTGTCGGCCTCAAGAATTGCCAGGCGGATGCGGGGTGGTTGAGAGCCCATCTTGGAGTGCGATGTCTGGTGCTGGTGTCTGTGCTGGTGCTGGTGCTGGTGTTGGTGTTGGTGTTGGTGTTGGTGTTGGTGTTGGTGTTGGGGTATATGGTGTAGGACGTACGATGAGTGAAGATGAGACCCGAGACGAGATCGAGACTGAGTCTGACTGGTGATATCTGAATATGTACAATGAGGAGGATATGAACCGGTAGCAAGACAGAGATGACAAAGGATGAGTGAGAGAGGAGGACCTCGTGACAAAGCAAAGCACAGCAACCCTGGAAGTGACAGGTGGTTGCCGGCGCCCCGACCGCGGTCCGCGATGGTGGGGGGGGCGCTCGCGGGTCGCGGTTGAGTCAGTTGCACCACGATTCAGGGCGCCGCCACTCACTGGCAGATGGCCGATAGCGGGGTGGACTGAACCGCGATAAGAGACCGCGCCAACGATAAGAGGTGTGTTTTGTAAGAAACGGCCGATAAGCCGATAAGAAACCTCGGCCGATGCCATCTGTAAAGTCAATTGTACCCCGTACCACACTCAGCCTGTCGTCCGTCTGTGCTTTGTGCGACTCTCCGACGTCATCCCACCAAACACCTTCAGATTCCATCTAACCCCCCCCCCCCCCCCCCC